>WJFA01004118.1:0-11311 GCA_009870155.1 Pseudobourletiella spinata | reverse complement strand
CCTATCCTTTGCCTACCTATTTTTTCAAAACTTCTGACCCCTTCCTAAAAGGCATTAATTTGCCTACATTTTGCCTTTTTCCCACCAGACGGAATGTGTGAAAAGTAATTTTTTGAGAAAACGCATCAATGTTATAATATAATTAACGCGAGTTTATGTGTACGCAGATTTAATAGGATCCCTTCAAAAACTCACATTTCAGCAGCTCAATCACCCGGCTAAAAAGGGCAATTATTACTCAAATATTACTAACAAATTAAGTAATCTTCACAAAACTTTGTAGCACTGTCCCCCGGTATTAAGTCAAAGTAACTTTGAAGATCACTTCTAACTTTAGATACATTCGGCACCATTTTTAAAGCGAATAGTAAGGTATTAAATGCGTTGTATCCGAGGTGCAAGTTCATAGAAGAATGTGTATGGATTGGAATACCAAAGTGAACGTTTGGACACGCTGCTTAGTGACCACCCATAACGTTTGGATCAACTTCATCTCCTTGCCCGATGAAGAAGAGCGTAGGGAAGGCTTCATTCCAAAAAGGCCATTTTTTCGCGGATGGCTTAGTTTCCACCTGCTCAGACGTTGTTCCCTTCCTTTCAGCCTACACAGAAGTAGTACCCTTCCTGCCAGCCTACTCATATACTATGCCTTTCCTTCATCAACCTATATTGAAGGCTCACATGTTATGCCTTCCTACTGCCTACCCTTTTCGCTCGTCATTTTCCTTCGCCTTCCTACTTCCCAGCCTATTTTAAGGCCTCCTTTGTAGGAAGGCGCCCATGTCTGCCGATACACGATAGGAAGATACCGTATTTACTTTAAGAGTACCCCCGACAACTAATACTACAACTGCGCCTGATCACTGCTCCTTCCTGCAATTCGGCTACAATTAGAAACCCTGCTTTCATCTTATATTACTACTAATATTAAACACACAAAGCTACTACATCCATGCCGTCGTACAACGCAAATCCCAGCTAATATTTGAGGCCCGGCTTAGGTTACAATATAATATACAGGCCAAGGTACGGTATGACCGTGCAGGGTTTCGGACTGAAGTCTGATCCAAAGTATCATCTTGAACTGGTTGTGCAAGAGAGTAAGACATGGTAATGATATGATAACATCGTCAGTCATAAAATGTTTTGCTGTTAACCCTAAGCAGAATGCTATGCACTCTGTGTGAAAAAAATTAGGATTTGAAGGGTGAGGACTGAGGACTGTGGGTAAATAAACGGCTGATGGCTGGAGGAATCATACGCGAAGCACTAAGTAAATCATATACTCTAGTACTTACACTATGTCCTATTACTGACCAAATGATACCCATCTATCCACGTTCCTTTCGTTCAGCAGCATTCCATATCGAGCGAATACCGGAGTCAAGCACTGATGCATGAATGCACGTCGCCGAGACGGACACGTGCATTTCCTCCTTCCTTCATGTATAACAGCTTCCATTCATTCACCGTCATCGGCATTCACATATTCACCGTCGCATATTCTCAAAAGTTTATTAGAAATTCCAACTCCTCCCCTGCCTAATTATAACACAGGTTCTGAAGTAGACATTGCGACTGGAGGCTGGACACCAATTTGCTTAATGTCGCATTCTACATTGCAAACAATGGAGTTCCACACTCTGCCTTTTTTACTGACCTTAAATTTTGAATATGTGATACACGCAGCAGGCGTTGGAGTTGAGTGTAGCTTTTAAGCAAATGAATCTTGCACTGTGAATCATAATTACACGCATGAGGCGAATGCAGCAAGCAATGGACCAGAGACACGGGTGAGTGAGCCTTCCTTGCCCCGTAAGGGAGAGACCACGTAAAGACTGAGCGTCCGCACCCAACTTTATTAAGATAAGGAATAGGAGGTACAATCCGGAGCTGGAGCTGAAAGTTGGCTCAGATGAAATAACTTTGACGGCAGAATCCACTTCAGACCAGATGCCTGCTAGAATTATAAAAGAGATCTGATCTTCTTCCTTACTGTATTCGCCAAAGATTTGAAAAATCTGCGCGGATACTTCATATTAAGGTTCTTAGTGCTGCATATTTGTTTAAAAATGTGACAGTCAACCTGGTATATGTTTTTCTCGCCTTTTGGATTCTTCTGCGTATGGCTGGTTTCACCGACTGTTTATATTCCGGTCTTCTTGTGCCGTCCAGTCCCTGGAAGAGTAAGGTGAATGCCACTATTTCTTGCCTGGGACAGTGGAATTTACCTCTTTCGTGCCAGAGGGTGATTCCAATTTATTGCCACGGGCGCGATAATGCATAGTTGCAAGTGTAAATTGCTCTGTGTAAAATTACGTCATAGACGCCATTTTGCTATCAGTGAAAGTAATCTTAGGATCTTCGAGGAAAATATCTTTCCACTAAAACATTTCTTGAAGGCTAAAACTTGTGAAGTTTCTGTTTTAAGAATTGTGAAACAATATTTAAGATGTAGTTTAAATTCTTATGACCGTCCATTCCAGCGTTCCGTGTTGCAAAAAATTAAAGTTCGTTTTTTAACGCGCACCCTACGTTAAGGTTTATATTTTCGAATTGACGTTCCTTTCTTAAATTCAAACTGTTGGCCAGTCTAAAGTTCACACCGAAGCACCGCGATAAAATTATGGGTTTTTGATTTACTAAAAACAAATAAACTCACCACGATGGAAGCAACCTCCGTGAATTTACAAGATTTTGCCACCTCAAACGAAAAGAGTAGTGGATGCCCTATACTCCGAGCAGCTAGACAAGGCGATGCTGCTGAAATGAGACTTCTTCTCCGGGAAAAATCCGAATGGTCAAAGTCTGTACCACAGCAATATCATGTGTACCCTGAAAACTGGAAGTATCGCTTTAAGGATTTGTTACAAACGGACCGTGAGGGTAGAACTGCCCTGCACTTGGCGGCTTCTGTTGGCAAGTCAAATTTCACTTTTAATTAATGTTCCTCCTAAATTAGCGCATTATTATTTGTGTATCCCTGATTTTGTTTTGCAGGTAACCACGCAATGGCCTATGATTCCGTCACAGCCATACTTGAAAGTATTCAGATGCTCATGGATGACGAGGAAGGAACAGCGCTAGAAAAGCATGTCAAACTTGTCAATTTGAGGGACAAGTACGAAGAAACCCCACTACACCTTGCCGTTAACAACCGGGCTTCGAAGGTCGTAGCTTATTTATTAGAAAATCAAGCCAACTTGGTCGACAAGTAAATACTCTTGCAGATTGGTTGTTTAACACTCATGTTTTTCCAATCCCTCCATCTCTTTCCTTATGGTTTAAATAACTTGTCCGCTTTAGATCTAAATGAAATTAACATACTCAGCTAACTCAATCAAATATACTTTCTATGCAAGCATTATACTATGTCAACAAAGTAATTATCGCAGTTTCATTTATCGTCAATATATGGTGATAGAGGAACTAAACAGAAATCTGTCTGTAAAACATCAGAAATGCCAAAAATGTTGAGGCTCTACCACTCATCTATCAAACCCTTCCGGACGCAATGTATGAAGTGTACGACAACTCTATCCAACTTAGCGAGGACTACAAAAGTCTTGAAATCAACTGGGGTCCAGTCACCGGTTTCCGTCAGAAGGTAATCATGAGAAAGACGCCAAATAAAGAGAATTATCGGCAGGTTCCTAGAAGAGAATCAGTGCAGTGTGATGGTTGGTGGAACGAGTCGGAGTGCCTTAAATATGTTCTCAATTCGGACCAATGGGGAGCACCTATACTTTTACATCCTGTGGTTAAGTTGTACCTTGAGTTGAAATGGAGGAAGATTCACTGGTTTTTCTGGGTTCCCTTTGTACTGGAGGTACGTCTGAATAGGAGTCTCAGTCTGGTGTCCACAACGGATCGGAGCAACTTAAGCACTAACGCAGTAACTATATACCCACGCTCATAATTTGTACGGCGCCAATCTTGTGCGTCTAATTATTATCACTAGATTATTATTATTGCTGACCATTTCGTTAAATGATTTATAAAACTGGTACACTGCTCTGAACCAACTCTTCAATTGTGAGCATGGGCGTGTAGCTTTACTGCTTGAGTGCTTAAGTTCATTTCAAAAGCAACGTTTAAATCATGATTTTTTGAGAAATTAAGCGCAAAAATATTCTTTCTCAGCATAATTGAATGATAAAACGAACATAAAATTTGTTTTTTAGCAGTTTTTTATCGGGATAGAAGAAGTGAAAATTTTGAAAAACGCCAAAGTATGGACCCTTTGGTACATTAAAATCCTTTTGGGAAACTCCATGTTAATTTTCCCAGAATCAGTTTTGGTGAAAATTCAAATTTAAATACAGGAACAGACGGCAGACACAGCCAGGCAAACAAAAATGACATGGGGAAACTCAGCCACGGGATCCCCGAAACTAGACGTTAGGCGAGAAAAATATTTTAGGGTTGGCATCTGCTAGGGAAGAGTCACGTGCCATATTATTAACCCCGAGCCGTTCCGTTGTGGACACCTGGTTGAGCCTCCTATTGAGCCAAGCCAAGGCATCTTTATTAGCCAATTGTAGAACCGCAAAATACACTAAATTGTATTATCTTTTCAGATGCTTTGGTTAACATTATATTCCGCTGCCTTCATTGATTTGAACCTGGAGCTCAAAGGTAATGCAACGAATGCGTCTAACGGAGGGATGGATATTTCGAGCTCCGACAGAAAAGGCAAGAGGATGTTGAAAAGTTCTTGGGTCGAATAATTGCCAGTAATGTGTAGCATTTTCCTAGTAACACTTCTCAAATTCCTTGGTTTTATCATATTTAAATATCCAAAAGGGAAGTATGTTTACAAATTCTGATTAATTATTGGTTCAAATTAGGATATCATTTATGGTGGATAATCATGGCTCCTCTGACTGTGATCTGTACATTGAAGGAGATTTACCAGATGTCGATACTTCGCATGGCATATTTTGGGTTCGAAAATTTAATTCAGCTCACATTCATCCTTCTCTTCGCCCTTCAGTTCGGATTACTTATGGCTGATTTTGCGGAGATCGTTGCAACATTATCTGTGGTGAGTGTAAATATCTGTAAATGTCAAACTTTTAATCCAAATAATTATGAATGGTGTGTTACTTTAACTGTCAGTTTAAGTTGTATGAGTTTAAGACTTCAGAAGGACTAGAAAATATTGTCCTCTTTCATGTTCATTTTTGCAGATTGGTATCATCCTTAGCACGGTGCTAATGGTTTTCCAGCTTGGCAAAACACCCTATTTTGGGCTTCAAGTGGCGGCTCTAAAAAAGGTATAGAAATGCATTCAAGCAATGTAAACTTATACAAATGTGAGCAATCTATTGCTTTCTCGATTGGACGGGCACAGGTTATCTACTCATGTGCACCCCATCTACCTGTGTTCTTCGTCTGGTTCATCGGCTTTGGATTGATATTCTGGGCTATCTTTTACAAAGTAAGTGTGAAATGGCGCAACGGAATGCCTCTGAACATGCGCCGTGGGAGGCCATATTCAATGAATTTCTGAACGGGGGGTGCCACGTGCCACCGCAGTTTCACTCCAGAACTTTAGATTTCCGAAAGTCCCTGTTCATATATAAGTGTTTTACGTTCCAGGCCGACGAATCATGGCTGGTTGGCATGGTAGCAATAATGGCAGCTATGGGAACCGGAGAGTTGAATGCCAAGGATCACTTGGAACCACATGTGGATGGTGGGGAGGGAACAAGTTTCAAAGAGGTCGTTCGCGTGCTTTCACTGCTCTTCTTCGTCATCGTAATCGTGACGTTATATTTCAACCTTCTGATTGGTTACGCAGTCTCTGATATACAGGTAAACCCTACGCGCAAATCCCATTACTTCACAATTACCGCATCACAATCACAACAGAATTTCTTTCCAGGTATTGAAAACCAAAGCAGAGGCACTAGAACTTTCAAACAAGCTGAGTACCATTTATACGATTGAGTCCTTCCTGATCTCGAAAGCTGGGCAGAAGGTCGTGTGGCTCAAATGTAAAATACAACAGAGCTTCGGACACTCGCCGACGGAGGAAGATAGTATGGGAACAATTTATGTACTTCCGCCAAGTATTTTCAAAAAGTAAGTCTTCACATTTGTGATAGATTTTAGCAACATTATTTATGGCCGGAATACCCATTAACAATTGAAATTTATGACGCAGGTTTCAAGGAATTCAGACGCTAAGCTTTGACCAAATCCCAGCGAAATTGCTTGTAACACTAAAGGAGGTCGCGTTTGCTAACATAATCAAGGAAAAAGAGAGGGCAAAAGTAATTCAAGAAAAGATACTTGAATTACTTGAGCCCAATGAGGCAGAAAATAGGGCGCTAGAAGTTAATGTCAGATCTTAAAAATCTAGTTAATTGCAACAACTGGTCAAACTTTGACCGTATAGCCTCGATATCCGAAAAGTTTGCTGAAGCCAGCAACATAGAAATATTGGTAGGACAGAGAAATAAATACTAAAGGTGCAGAATAATTTTGAAATTATTCTGCACTGGTGAGACAAGTCTTCATGGGGTATCCCACATTAAATCCCTCTCGCGAGTTACTTTAATGGATAACGAAGTTACATATTAAAATTGTAATGTAACATTAATACTTGAAGTTTCAAAGGTAACAATTCCTCTCGATTCCTTCACATGCAAAAAATTGTCACTTTCATCATTATCAAACGGTAGCACAGTACCGTTTTGGAACACTGCGGCTGACTTGGTTTAAATTGCAAAAGTAGATGAAGCCACTCACTGGAAGATAATTTCATGATTTCAACATCGTCAATTTTCAGGGTAGTTTGTGAGAGTTAAGAAAGTTCTTGGTAATTTTAACAAGGTTCTTCTTCCTTTGAAAGGTTATCTGATCCCTTGCCCACATCAGTAGCACCTGCCTGAATTAAAAAATATTGAATTCAATGAATACTACGTTTCTCAAATACACCGACGAAAAGTGCAGAAATCTGATAAAATTTAGAAGAGTACCTCTTTATTCAGTCTTCTGCGTTCCTCCATTGCTTTCTTCAACTGCTCTGAGGCATCAAGCTTAGTTTGACTGACAACAAAGAAGCAGAATTACATCGACCACCCATTATTGGATTGAATTATGGCTCAAATATTCAAGTGGGCTTCGATATCACATATCTCGGTGGCAGTCATTACCTTAAGTTACCTCTAGCCGTCACTGTCACAACCTGTTCTTCATGCTCATCTTCACCAAGTTGCTCCTCTGCTACTTCTGTAATACAAGAACGAAGATCAAAACTAGTGAAATTTTAGTATTTTCAATTTCCAATTTTGAAATGGGGCAGCACCGTATTTCTGCTTTGATTTTGTACTCGGTTTGGAGAGCAATTTTCCCATCGTGATATTATCCAGGCCGCACCCATTAGGTTATTAAAGCTTGAACTTTAAATACTATAAATTCAAGTGGATAGCAGACACCTATATGGGATTGTGATTATTACTCATATTGCAATTCCCTGATTAAGTAATCCCTTATCATGATAAAAAGGTAGTAATGATTCGCCGACTTAACCATCAGACTTTCGTTCGGGCTCACATAATTTTTTTACTGCTTTCATTCATACACTGTTCCTGATTCTTGTAAGTTTGGCGGCAAACAAGGATCTCTATGAATTTCTGGGGCGTTTCGTTTCTGCTCCGACTTTCGTGAGCATCTCTTCAGAAAACTTTCAACAAATTTTCCGATTCTTTTCTAGCATCCGGATTCGGAGGGTTAATGTTAAGGACAACAGTGGGGAAAAGGTATTCCGATACGACTTATCTTACTTTAATACCATTTTAATGGTACTAAAATAAGATAGACTTTGAGAGTTAACAAAACCAATATTTTTCATTTTCTAAAAATTTCACCGCCTTGAGGTAAAAAAAGTTTCCAAGCCAATTTTCGTCCCAGGACTCACCGTCTTATGGGTGTATTAAAGGGGACTCACTCGAAATGCAAAACTGGAAAATCTTAATGGGATTTTTTAGTTTGCACGTATTCCCCCTTTGCAACTATTGACTTCAAACTTGTTGACCCTCCAGAAGAGTCAAATCTGAGTTTCCGCACCTACCACTTTCAGATAGGCAATCGTTATGGATGAACTGCGCGTTGCATAAGGTGTCGGCGCTGTGCGCCGCGGACACCTGAAAACTTTCCCTTGTAAGTCCAGTAGTGCTGGTCAAAATATCGTTTGAATGTTTTTATTGGAACCTACCTTTTATTACGTTACATGGGTACGACCCCTTTCAAAAACGATTCGTGCATGGGGTACGTAGGCACAATAAATAATCCTCATTCATTACTACGTCACGTAACATTCGAATATCATTAGAATTGCATGTGATTTCTGGTGCTCACGCTCATTAGTAGATCATATTTTTACAGTCCTTAATAGTGTGGATTGTGAATTTTTTTCGACCTAGACTTTTTACAGTGAGGTAAATACTTGATTTCAGTGCAGCAAATTATAAGTGCTGCCGCGTGGAGATAAAACGGGTTTTGGTTCAGTGTCAGTATAGGTCAAGATTCTAGAAGAATAGTCCTAGTTACACGACAACGACAAGTGTCTGAGTAGATTGATATAGTTGCCAGTATTACATGTAGATACGTCTGTAGGACTGCACCACGCGAATATTTTGACACCATTTTCATTATTCAAAATGTCAGTAATTCTCCATTCAGCGAGCAAACAACATACTTTGAGAAGAAGTGCACTTCACATCTGCATGTTTTTAGATATGGCAGGATATCGTACTTTTTCATTGTTTATAATTGTACGGACAGAGGGTATTGAATGCATGCATTAATCCATCTAATGTACTTAACGTGTACATTTCTATCCCTGAGCTTAACATGCAGAAAATATTGTCAGGATTAGTGTGTAGTATATAAATCACCTTACATACATTTGCAGCTACTACACATTAGGACTATTATCACGGACGATGTTGATGCCATTGGTTGTTGACTTGCTCTCTATTCGGTTGCACTACGACTGATGAGATCAATGCATAAATAAGGTTATTCAATGGTTTGAAAAAACCCCTTACTGCCATAAGAGGAAAAAATTCTGTGGCCGCAACATCGAACCATTGCGTAATCCGCGAGGAAGTAACAAAAATCGAAATGGGTCACACAAGTTCGTGGAAGGCTTGCTGCCGAGTGAGCTAGTTGGATTGTGAGGACTGCCCTATAGCGTGGTTGTAAGCAGTAACAGTCAAACTTTTCAGTAATGGTTATTATTATCAGACGCTTTAATACAGAACCTGTTATGTCAGAACGAATTGAAGCTCTTACATGAGGTATACATTTGGGGAGTTGTTGTAGATGCCAGCATAAGGTCCAATCCCCCTGAGCAAGTGAGGACGAAACCAAGAATGCCTAAAGTGTCATTTCTGTAGAAATTTTACAGCAACTGTTCAATCTACTAGATTCACGGGACCGATAGAATGGGCAAAAAGTTGGTCGTAGTTTCCCTATTCATAACATGTTTAGCTGTTTACTGGAGCCGTCGAAGTCCTTCTAGAATTGGCAAGATAGTATATACTAAGGCGGGAAAAGTCCAGGGTATTATATCAACCTCAAGGAACGGCAGAGAATTTTACGAATGGCTTGGCATACCTTACGCTCAACCACCAACGGCTAATCTACGTTTCGCTGTAAGTTTCATTAAATTACGATCTTAACATATGTTAGAAGTCACAGCGTCGTCGCTATTTTACATTGTGAAACTGATCCAATATGATTACTGGAAATGAATCCTAGAAACTAAAGCTCTTTCCACTAGGAGATGTTAAGTAGGCGGACATCCTCCGCCAATTAGAATTCGTACAGAATTTCAGGTTCCTTCGTCCAGTTTGAATAGGCCGATTGTCGGTAGCGGCTGATTACAACAAAGGATCGGTCAAGGATTTTAGGCCAAGTATCGACTTTTCTTAGTTTTTGGCCGGCACATGTCTAATTATGTGCTTCTATAAGCTTTCCATTTAAATCCAGCCTTCAGCATCCTTCAGCGGTACATTCACATTCACACCGACGGGGGCAAACTTGCCCTTCAAGGGGCTTCAAAGTTGTGGTTTGACTCGCTGCAAAAATGCTGCAGACTTGATTGCAAAGTCAACTATATGCAGGGTGTCCCAAAATTATTGCCTCATTTTTTTCGCGAATAAAATACATACCCCTCAAGCCAGAACCAGCAGCGTTTCTATCGGGTGTCTGTATTGGAGTCTCCAGAAAATTAGGGTAGGGGTTTTGGTTAGGGTATTAGGGTTGGTTTTTTGGGGTAAGTGGGTGAAAATGTGCGAATTGACATTGACATCATATGTGCAAAAAGCCTTGATTTTGTACGTGTACCATGCATGATGCAAGTCAAGTGTTGCCGCCACCTCAAATGCAAATTGAGGCGGGTAAAAGAAGCTCAGTTACCCTAATGCACCCTTAAATAATTCCAATACCGGTATCGGTTTCAGAAAGTCACCACCTGTATTTTAACGGGTAAGGAGTTCGCCAAAAAATAATAATTTGGGTATTGGTAATACTGGTTCTCAAAAATTACCAATTCTTAGGGTGAATACTGGTATTCGGTACCGATATCGCTCCCCACACTGCTTCTAACCATCCATTCTAACCACCAGAGGTCAAACTGATTGACATCAGCAGATAATGACTTGTTTGAGTTTAAGAGCTATTGGCAAGGGTAATCTGCAACATTGGCTAAAAAGTTAGATGGTCCCTGTCCCTGGGATTCCCCCTGCGCCGGGAAAAAGGCTAAGGTCCGCAGTGTTGGTCACAGCCAATTCGAGGCAGAAATTGGGAATTCGGCGTCTTCGTGTGTCGGACTCGGACTACGAAGACGACCTTATCCTCGCAGGTTTGGAACTGCATCCGACGGGGAACAAGAATGGACTTCATCAATAGTATCTTACAGGGATTTTCGGGATTTCAGACCCCCCTCCCGCTTGAGTGTACACAAAATATCTGGACAATACCTTATGACACCATCCTTGCTTCGGGTCCCAATTATGTCTAAACCTCACAGGCCATATACTACAAAGGTGTCCGATTGCCCGATCTTCGAATCCCTCTTCAACGGATTTCCCTTCCATCAACCTCTCAGGGTCTTACCGTACCGTAAAACTTCTCCCGCTCTGTAATTAACTGTTCTGGTGTTAGTCCGGACAAAGGGTTTCGCCCAACTGGCACATTTAGTTTTGCGAACAGTAATGGTGCAGTTAGAGTCGTGAGAATGAGAATTAGGAATTGGCGTGAGAATGTGCGTTTATAGTTGAGAATGAGAATG
>WJFA01004117.1:0-11312 GCA_009870155.1 Pseudobourletiella spinata | reverse complement strand
GTGGCATACAAGGGAGTATTCATACCCAAATATAGGTGGTGGGCGCTGAGCTAAGTGTGCCCATTTATATTCTACTACTGAGGGTGAATCCCCCATGATACAAGCACCTCTCCATTATGCTATGGCATAGGATTATCCCCTTATAGACCACGAAGGCGGCTGCCACTTAATGCCCTAAACAACCGCCATAGTCATATCGGGTTATTTTTACCGCTCCAGAATAAGCCGCTCCGAGTTTAGAATGTAGTCGGGCCCGAAGCTGTATGAGGAGCCAAATGTGCTTGAGTCATTTCCGTGGTCGTGTCATGGCTCATCATCCTCCCGCACGATCAATGGACTCCTACAAGCGGGGAACAAGAGCTCATAATCAACGCCTCCAGATAAGACCTCTCAAGATCTCCTCCTCTCTCGCCCTTCGCATCTTCCACAGTGTCACAACGACAATGGGTTACCATCATCATCATCATCATCATCATCATCGTCATCCTACCTATGATACACCAGACAGCCCCGAGGTGGCTGGGGATGTTGTAAGTTGAGCCTATGTGTACATAGGGGGTCTATACATACAGCTCGCTTCGAGGGTGACAAAGGGTTTTGTGGTCGTCTCTGTGAGTCCCCTGCTCGGGTTCCCTCCTCTGTGGATGCTCCCGTGTGTGAGTAAGTTTATCAAATACGGATCGTCAGCAGAGGGAAAAGAAGTTGGGGAAAATCGATCAAAGCCCATAGAGCTTCAGTGGCATTCTCATATCTAATGCATGTGTACACATATCCAGGCATCATCATCATCATCATCATCACCACCACCACAACCACCACCGCCGCCACCGCTGCCGCCGCGTCGTGTCCGGAGAAAAGATCCACCTTCTGATTTCATTTGCGAGGACGGACGTGGATGGTAAGCCATACCCGTAGCTGGCATTGACAAGTTGGATATTTATAGTTAATAACTCGGCAGATATTATGTACGTGATGCCATTATTCTCGCACGGCCTGGAGGGTGAAAGCCGGAGTGGTGGAAGTGGTGAAAGGAGACAAGGGGAACCACAGGGAGACCAACAACAGGGGGGTCTAGGCGGGATCATATGGCTTTCACTCGACATGTCTCTATTGCTAGTAGGTATGTATGTGCATGAGGGTTGCTCAACGCTGGCAGCAGCCTTTCGCATTGCGCACAAGAGTGTGACACGTAATTCAATCGTCACCGAGAGACACATGGTGAAACTCATTTTTCGCCCGCTTTTTCAATAGGAGGATGAGATCGGGCGAGACGTTCATCGGGATGAAATGAACAAAGTCAGTACACTTTAAAGGCCGATACGTCAGCTGCTGCCAATAAATTGGTAGCACTAATTCGAGTAATTACCACTGCAAAGACGATCAAATCCCATTCTAGGGACTACCGCTCTCCGCAGTCAGGTCAGGGATTGGGGGAGGAGGGCTGGGATTCCTCCTGGAAATTACAATATTTCTCCAGTCCTCAATAACCTCCCACTCTGTTTCTCAAAATGGCAATTAGTTTCCTATGCAACAAAGGCCAGGCTAGTAAGAAGAAATGGTTTGGTACGTGTGCGGCGGGGTGTTGAGCTTGGTGTGGAGGTGAGCTGCTCCGAGGACGGCGCGGGTGGGCTGCCTGTCTGGCTGATGAGACGAGTCTCTTGAGATATCATCTCCTAATAAATGTTTCATTAGCCAGCCAACGACGACCACTGTGGGCAACGGCCATTGTAGATACAATCCTGGATGACCTCCTGGCGCCTCACGCCTGTCCACTTGATTTGTGATTGCGTGACAGGGAAGAATCATGGCGGTTCTTGCTCTCAGCAGGGCGGCGGGTCGCCATGTAACGAGATAATTCGCAGAGCGATACCAAGAATCATGATCGCAGTTTTCTTTCCGTTCCCCCGCACTCCCCTCTGAAACAGATACTTTGCGGCAATAAAAAATGGCCTTGGAGGTAGATTCCGAGAGAGCATCCAATGGGCTCGCTAGCTCCAAAAATTCGAGCTTGTTAGGGGGACGAGGGTGTCAGTGGAGAAATAGGTTGGGGGAGAGCAAAGTAAATGACTGGGCGTTCACGGGTCGACATTGAGAATTCTTTCGCATCTTTCACTATCAGAATGTTATGCGGCAGAGGTGTTTTATATGTGAGGCTGTGCATGCATGTGCCTTTGGGTTTCTGCATGTGTCTGTGCGTCGCTTTAGGCTTGTACATGTGCGAGTGTGTGTCTTTGGGACGGCCCATGTCTGTGTAAGTGCAGCCTGTGGAGCCCGTCTTTGGGTGCTTGTGCGTTTGTGAGCGCTATTTTCACGGTGTGTGTGTGTGTGTGTGTGTGTGTGTTTGCATTCGTGGATGCTCATCGAACCGATCTGTGAGCAAATGTGTATGTGCGCACCCTTGTATCTTTATATTCGTTCGTCTATGATCGTCCGTGTGTGTCCATGTGTATATACGTGTTGTGTGCGAATTCCTGGGGAGGACAAATGGTGAGCCAGCCCCGCGTCCTCCGACAGCCCGAGTGAAGACAATGCTCCGGCGGGAGTACCACATGTGCAGGGTGGTCGTCATGGATTTAATGATGATCTAAAGGATTGCCTCCTGTCGCTTCACTCCCGCGGACCCAACGTCCCGTCATGACAATGAATTCCGCTGATCGGCGGAGACCCGGGATGCTCCCCCTGACTGATGAAGGGCCGTATGTCAGTGGCAGTCCGCCCTGGTATTTGTTATGCTTTGCGAGGGAAATATTGGGAGCGATTATTTGTGGCGGAGAGGAAATGAGTGAGAATTTTCATTAGTTGTCTCCATTTGGACAAATGGCTCGCGGTCGGAACTGACAGCTGTGTGGGCTCCTGAGAGCAGTTGGGCTTATGGATTTCCCGTATTCGGTCACGTTTTACCATGTGCATGCTACCACCACAGTCCCAGTTGCGGGCTTAAGAGGCAGGACACAGTGTGCACAGGGACAGTGACAACCGGGAGCCTGAGACAACTAATCATCTGTATTTTTAAGCGTGAGCCAGCCAAGTTATAAACGCTCTGACTAGGTCGTTCCCTCACACAGGCTGTAAATAAAGTAACTTGTGAAAGCCTCCGTCCCGACCAGTTATTCCTTCTGACATTAAAGGCTACTAGGCGGGGAGTGCATTGGGGAATTCAGTGCCCCATTCAGCTCTGTTGGGAACATCAAAACAAACTCGTAATGGAAATTACGACTGGTATAATTGGGATTCCGCCGCGGGCAGGGGGATCCATGGACAGGGAAGAGGATTCGAGCCAGATATATATTTTACTGCCTGGACATGATCGGATCCCATAAATGGATTTATAGTCCGCCCATAAAACCAACATTGAGCCCCCATGTTATAATCCTGAATATTTTCCGTCCCTCCCCACTCGCGTTTCAACCTAATCTGGCTCCGGCTCATTGGCCCAAGGATATATCGAGTAGGAGTGAGTTGAGTGAGAGTGGGAGCCGGCGTAGGTTAAACTACTTTACAGTATCCGCTGAACTCCTCATATTTCATTTAACTGTTGTTAAACTAGTCATTCATATTATGCTTGGCCTTAGCAATTACTGGTAGGGAGATTTACTTGTTCATTGTCTTGTCAGTAGTAGCCTCCGTCCACCAATACTTTGTACTATTTGACGACCCACTTTCATTGTGTAATGGCAGCTGTGTCTGTAGCAAGTTTGGAATTCTACCCATCATCAACGGAATTGTCATCACTGTCCAATTATCAAGGGAAAGCGGGCTGCCGGACCGGAGATCTTGGGGGAAGGGAATTATGCCATTAATTAATATTGTCTTCATAATTTTAGTGAACTGTCATGGCAACTGCAAGGATTGAAATAAAAATCTTTACATGGTCCGTTTCGTTCCATTAGAGTTCGTCTGAGAAAGGGGATTTAAAAATTTTGAACATATTTTCGTCAACACCATAGCCAGTCAGAAGTATTTGTCTTATTAAAAATAATTCTCAAAAGAAATGTCTGCAAAGAGATCAATAATTTTGTGAAATGTTCAATAATTCATTCAACTTTCCCGCCAAGACAGTTGCCCCATCTGCTCCCAGATTCAAGAATCAACAGGTTGGCGCCACCACACAGGGGCTGAAGTCTCTACGCGATGTCACAACCATTTCACAACGAGGACAATAAAATTTAAAAGATTAGGAATCCTCGTTATAAATCAAGATTAATTGCATATTTTCGTTACAAATTATTTGGGCAGCAAACCTTGAGCGACCCAGCTCTTCACTCACCGCTACTCTTCGGGATAACTTTGGGATGGAAACTCGGGATGGCAATGTACTTCAACCAACCCTGATGATTCCGAGCCCGGAAGGACGCGGCACGTAGACTCACTCAGTATAGATCCCTCTCAGTCAATTGCCCTCTCTTCTGGGCCAAGGAAGAGCAGGACAGGGAGCATCCCAACTTGAGCACACGTGGACGCCCGCTACACACAATATATAAATGAATGAGCCTTGGTGAAAAGTTTCCCCGGGTTCTCTCATTGAAATTCCAAGGATTACCTCCCCGAAGGCATCCAAGAATCTGATAGTTTCGCTCCCACCATACCACACATCATCTGCTCTCACTCTCTCCCGTTCCCACTGACTACCTCCGAGCCTTCTTTTTCTCCTCCTCCTCCTCCTCCTCCTCCTCTATACAAGTTTCAATGACTCAAATCCATCCTCGACCTCCAAACTAGAGATAATAGCGTTTGAATCCAATCTTTGAACAATCATGTTGCCACCAGTAGAAGGCATATAGCTTTTTTCACCCAAAGAAAACTGAAACTTTCGCCTTCTACCCCTTCTTTCACAGACGTACACAGGCACACGCATACACAGACTTTTTTCCGAAGGCTACCGCCGGAGTGAGCAACTTTCTAATCTTGAAATTCTCTCGTCTTCACCACACAAATTCAGAGCCTCGAGCTCATCCTCCTCCTCCTCCTCCTTCTCCTTTTCACTGCTTTCATACTCTGGCTGGAGTGGACAAGAGGTCTGACAAAGTTAGAGTTCATTGGGAAAAGTGATGGTGGAACTCATCCTGCCGGCCAATTTTACGCTACATCTTCAAATTCAATTTCCTACGGATTTTGAATTGGAAATGATGTATAAAATCCCATCTCGATAACCCTCTCTCTCTCTCTCTCTCTCTTCTTTATACGCTAGTAAGATCCCGCTGCCTGCTCCGCCCAGCTCTCTGTAATTTAATAAAGTATAGAGAGTTGTTACTAAACCGGGCAAGCGATTCGTCAGACAAAGGGGATGAGGGGAGGGGGTTCTCATGAAAAAATGTCATGGCGGCCCATGTCAATAATAATAGTAATAATGTGAGGTAGGAGCGATGTTTGACTTATCCAGCAGCGCGGAGCCAGCGATGACATCAGTTACGATCTCCTCAGTGGTTGACGAGAACATGATATTGGCTGATATGTAGGTGCGCGTATGCGTGTCTTTATGCTCTTGTGTGTGTGTATTTACGTACGTATACGAGCGTATGAGCGTGTTTGCGGGTTGTGTGTGTGTGTGTGTGTGTGTGTGTGTGTGTGTGTGTGTGTGTGTGTGTGTGTATGTGTGGGTTTATGTGTGTGTGTGTGTGTGCGTGTGTGCGTGTGTGTGTGTTTTTTCTGAGTGGGTAGGTGTGTGGTTGTGCGTGTGCACCTGAGTTTGTGTGTGTACGGATGTGTGTATGACTCTCGGTGTGTATGCGGAGACCTGCGGGTAAAAATCTGAACAATGACAGCCCAACCTCCGTCTCTTGCCCGGGCCTTTCCGATACCCCAAATTCAATTCAATCCGCTTCTCCATTGTCATGGAATTTGAAGGGCCGAATAGCTCAAAATTGAAATTGTCCTTCTAAGCCGCAGAGCAGAGAGAGAATCAGAGAGGCTATTCCCCCGCACCGTATTGTCCCCCGCCCATTCTGTGGCACACTAAGGGTTAGCCATCCCTGGATATTATAAAGCTTATCAAGATACATATCTTTTCCTGTCCGGATAGTACCACGGCATCAGCCACAACCACAGTCGACCATCAATACTACAATAATGTCGTCCTCCACCTCCTACTTCCTTGTTTCCCCTCCGCACGGCATTGCGCGGTGAGTGGAGGCATCCACGGCTAACGTATGTACAGGAGACTCAAGCTCGCATTTTCGCCCCACTAATGAGCCACGCGGCGGGGCGAATGATGCGCCCTACCTCCATACACACACACACATACTCTCTCTCTCTCTCTATCCCTCTATTACTGTTACGACTGACTGCCAACTTGCCAGAGTGTGTAGTGCCCCTTATCGAGTATCGATAAAAACAGAGCTCATCATCAANCTATTACTGTTACGACTGACTGCCAACTTGCCAGAGTGTGTAGTGCCCCTTATCGAGTATCGATAAAAACAGAGCTCATCATCAACAACTGAAGCAGGCTCGAGGCCCTGCGCGGGTACTTTCGGCTCAAGTACAGTTGAAGAAACGGGGGGAGCACATTACCCTTATTTATTGAGCGCTTCACAGACCGTGTATTTATTTGGGCTAGTAATCCTCCCGGTCGTTTGACTCAACGTGGTCAAATGCACTCTCAAACTTGCTTGCACACTCAAGTGGAGGGGAAGATTGGGCCCAGTCAGCATTCGGCTGCCTTGCCACTCTGTTCGGCATTGCATGTGCGGTGTATGCCTCTCTGTGGATCTCCGTATGTATATGTGTTCTCAGGCAATGTGTCTGGGCGCAAACACACCAACACATACACACACACACTCACACACACACACACACACACACGCAAACTGGCGGATTTTACGGCATCATCCAAACTGTCATCCTCGTAAAATCCTATCTCCGCTCCCACACATTCCAACTTGTGTACAAGCAATAATTTGGAAAAATCAAAGTTTCAAATCGCCACTCCACGCGGCTCTTTCTCTTAGGGAAACGACAGAGGACTAGCCGAAACAATGGGATTGGAAACGGGAGTGGGGGTGGGGAGTACCGGCGGCAGGAGAACGTTTAGACCCACCCCTTCTTTCAGGCAGAATGGCACCAATTCAACTGGAATGTGACCGTATAGCCACAAAACTTGCAGATGACATCATTTTCGACTTGACGCACGCACACACACACACACACACACACACACACACACACACATGCACACAAACACTCAAACACAGGCCAGTTTTCCAGTGAGCGTCCGTGTCTGTGGTAAACCCAAAGAAAAAGGAGTCAGGGGTGTGTACAGACTTATACTACAGAGCCCCAAAATATTTTTCATGGTTACGTAAACTGTTGGAGTGGGACAGAAGAGGAAGTGAATGGGAAGAACTTGTGTAAGGATTTCCTCCCCATTTCGCAATGTAGAAAAGGCGGTCAGTTGGAATAAATGAAATGGATTTTCTCAAGAACCATTTGCCTGATTGAGCTCGCCTCCATTTCTTTTATTCCCTGTATACACTTTCCCAGCCTCGCTCTCCATTCTTCCTCCGGCCCGGCGGAGTCATGGTCAACCGTTCCCATGCAGATAGACCCTCCCCCCGCACATCCAGACACTTTACGGGCCGTCGTGGGATTTGGAGTAGTGGATGACGCTGTTACGAAGATGCGAGCGGGAAACGCAGTTTGGTTGCGGCTGTAAAATGTCTCTGACCACTCAATCCGCAACGTGCTCCAGATTGGTAAGCAGCAGTGTGTGAAGCCCTCACAGACAGAGTTATGGCACCGTCCGCCCGGTCTGGTCGGCACAATTCTGTGCATGTCTCTTTTTAACTCCCCGTTTATATGCTGGATCCTCATCCTGAAATCTGATGAGTCGTTTCCCTCTCGCCACTTCTTCCACATTCAAGAATGAGCAGTTCATATTTGCACATGACAGAGTAGGAAAATTAGCTACTGTGAGAACTCACTGCCTCCGTGTTGAGGGTAGAGAGCTCTACATGGGGGATTTTTTGGGCACATTAGCAACAAGCTGGGACTGTCATGGTTGAAAGCTAACGGCTGACAAATCTGTACGGGATATCCCCTTATCAATCTTCCAAGTCAGTTCCAGACTCTACTCCTCAGTTCCTCGGGAAGGACTCTCCACTTACTTATGCTCTACCATCCCTTGTAGCAAACTTTGACGAGGGAGTCCCGATGAAGTTTAGTTTTTTTTTTTGAGAAGGGAGACCGACCAAAGCTCTGAAGTGCTCACGAGTCTTTTTTCCCCAACTTTAATGCAAAAATGAAACTGAACACCTCCCCGACCATTACCATCCAAAGCTCTGTGATTTTCTCGTAAGGCTCAATGTGCAGTCACGCCATTCGGCAATTCTCACCCTCTTTTTTCTCAACTAAAATCCACCATGAAATAACAAATGAGGAGGGAGAATTAGAGGTAAAATGGAAAAATAGACAGGATGTGGATCAAAGGGAAGGAGAATGTTAAGCTCGCTGAGAGAGATGGAGAAATCCGCTTACGGAAGGGAACTTGCTCATGTAAACAAGTATTAATGAGGGGCAAGGGTGGCCGGAAGAGGAAATAGCATGTAGTCGGAGTCTACGGAGAAAATCTAAATTAAAGTGGAAAGGAGAGTTGGTCCGACGGAAAATTACGTGTGGAGCTATGGAGGAGGAGGATTGGGAGTAAAGGCCTGCGGCAATTAGAGCTAATGGCGTGCGAGCAAACTCATATCCCAAACCCTGTTTCGACTTATTTCCTTCTTTCTCCCTCCTACTTTTCTCACTCCGTTTGATTACACACATAAGAATGAGCAGCCCCCGTCCATAACATTTATCGTTAGAATAATATGTTTTTGCGTCGGAGCTCGAAGAGAGCAAGGAAGTTTGACTCCTATTTCACAAAAGAATTTTTGGTCCCATGCTGCTACGCCGTAGGATAACCAACCGCATAGGACTCCTATACATATACATATACAAATGTACCATAGGGCCGTGAAATCATTGAGGAACGTCCTGGTCCGCTGAGGACTGACTGGCGGGAAATTCTAATCAGGACTAAGTAGATTTTTCTACGCATAGATAATGTCGTCAGCCTGGGTAATTTTTGTCCTTATCGTTGGAGCTCCTCAGTTTGGAGAGATGAGGTCAAGGTTCCTTTGATACTTAAATTGGAATTGAGGGAGCGCTCACTCAGCCGTCATTCGGTACTACCGACCATCCTGTAGAGAGGGAAATTATTTTGAGAATTTTTGGATTTTTTTTTCATTGAAAACGGTTGATGTATTTTAATCTGGAATTTTCATCTCGCTTGTGTAGGGATATTCTCATCATGAGTCTATTTCCGATCCTTCGGGGAAGGAAGGATCTCAAGTCAAGTACCTTGACGTAAGTATCTGTGCCTTTGATATCGTGAAGCAATTTTTCCCAAAGAGTTTCTTTGTTGTTTTTATTGGTTGAACTCCATGGATTATTCCCCCTGTTTTAAGTGGAGGACAAGCCAGGAGCAGACATTTTTCTTGTATCGATTTTCCTTTGGATTTCCTCCTCCTCCTCCTCCTGACGACTCTAAATTATTGTTTAGGCTGCTCACGTATAGAACGTATATTTTTTCACAGTTTTCAACTCCATGGTTAGTGTGCTTGTGTGCGTGTGGGAGTGAGTGGGTGGGTTGTTTATGGTGTATGGGTGTGTGGTAAATGTTAAATCATAATGGCTACTTCGGGACGTGTCAGGAGTTGTTTGGCCAAAAGGTAAAGTATGAGAATGGATGAGGTTGGCTCAGTATAAAAGTAATTTAATTTTGATGGATTAGTTTACTCCCTCACATTTCAGTATAGAAAAATATGGCTTGGGAAAATTGCTCTATGAAGTCATCCCCTAATGATTGTCGGAGTCGAGGCGGGGCAGAAATGTGCTTCTCCGCCCATAATGTGAAGATTGTACAGCTGAGCTCCGTTCAGCCAAAGACAGCAGCCGAGGACTTTGATGCACTCAACGTTGTCCCGGACAAAACTTTGTGGAACTCAAGTTAACAACAATATCAAAGTTACCCAGTCCGTAATGTTATCTCTTTATGTCTAGCTCAGAAGAAATCAGTAGAATCCCCTCAGGTATTTCTTATGTTCATTTTATAGGTCACTCCTCGTAACTCCCTTGTAATTCTAGAAGCTGGGAATTTGGATTTATTTTCAGAAGGGAGTCTGATTCCAAAATGGCGTCAGAAACGTTGTGAGGGAAACGCCACAACTGTTGGACTGGACTGCGAAAGTCGTGAGGCGGTTACGGATTCAGCCATTACTTTCCAAATGCCCAGCGGTTTAACGGCGGAAGGGAAAGGGATCCCGTCCGAGTTTACGTAAATAGGAAAGTGTGTTTGCATAAAGGAGAAGTGAAGAGAAGAGGAGTGGGACCATTAACTTTGGGAATGACCCCGAGTTGAAGCCGGTTGTAAATTCTGCAACTGATGCCCCGTGCCGAAAAACGTATGCAAATGTCTGCCGTAGATCCTAACAGCTGTAGAATTTTATCCTCCACAAAACTTATGCTCCCCTCTATTGGTCGTGAGACTTTTATGGTGCGCTCCCGCTATCCCACCACTCCCCGTGATATTATCTTGGTGCTCTTTATGTATGTTTCAGCTTGGAAAAACTGTGGGGATCCGGGTGGCAGACAGCGTCAGCCGTCTGTCTACTCCCTCTCGGATGTATACACATTTCCACAGCGACGCTGAAAGATTTCATCCATCAGCTGCGAAGTCGGGCTGTGGCACGGTGCGAGTACTCAACCCATGTTCATATTTCCCCAAGGGATATGCTGATTTGCTACCACTATTCTCAGTCAAACTACAGGCGCACACACGTAGTCGACAAACGACCAACTTCCAACATACCGTATTGATTGCCACGGAGATCAGGGCACGTAGTGTTTCATTTACCCTCCGCTAGGCGAGCCGTGCCCCGAGGGTACTTGTTGGCACAGTGGAACCAACAGCTGGAAGAATCAGCTACCTTTCGTTTGAGAAACCCCCCAGAAAAATCTGTATCAAGGCGGGACTACCAGCTTCCCTTGAGAAAGTCTTGGTGTAATCAACCGTGGAGGGGCTACTCTATACATTTTTTCCTATGCCGCCTTCATCCCTGATTTTTCGCATGTCAAAGGACTATGGCTTACGGCCAAACCTTAAGATTTTTCCCTTAAAAGGTCCGTGACATGTTCAAAGGGGTGGCGGAGTGTTCCTGTGCGGACAGCGGCGTTCCTGTTTTACCAACCCGTAGGGGATTATTGAGGAAGTAAAAGCCAGGGCGTCTGGGCCCTTTCAGTCTGGTGAGTTAAATCTTTGTTGGGCCATGTCAGTGCTT
>WJFA01004116.1:0-11313 GCA_009870155.1 Pseudobourletiella spinata | reverse complement strand
AGAACTTTTGTGTAAATGCTTCTTTCAATATGTTTCTCTCTGTGTACGCTTCCAACCTAGACGGGATCTATTCATCCCTTCCCCGCTTGAAGGAGTCATTGCTCCATAGCGGAGGGGACTAGGCCTTCAAATCACCCACTATTTTGTTCCGAAATCTCATCCGCCTGTCAAACCACGCAACCACCATGTTCAATTACAAGAAAAATCCATAGGAATCCTCAGTAAGTACTTTGATAGTATACAATTTACCTGTGGGATGCAATCGGACCGGCGTACTTCCTTCGATGACTGCGATAAACACAGAAGGAAGGCATGGCACAAGGCTCTGCTCTGTCGCACTATTGACTTCGGAGGGTGTAATTGTTACCTACTGCCTTTAAGTCATTTCCTCAGGCACGGAAGGCATTCTCACTCTCGTACGGCTAGTCATGGCAGCGCAGAAAACAATTCCTCACATCCAATTACTTGTCATTCCAAAAAATTGGTGTGACTTTGGGGAAAATAATTTACTCGAGTCTGATTATTGGTCGGGGACGCAAAGCAACTGCACAGTCTATGAGGCCAGAAAATATAATAAAGGGCATATTAGCGTCTATAATCTTCCAACTGTTTTTCAAAAGTTAAAATCCAGCCAGCTATGAATTGTCAGTAGCTGGTGCTTGGTGCCGGGCGCCAGGTCTGATGAAATTGAGGGTAGAATCATGAAAGTATCGCACAGTTTTAAGTAGTGACCCATTATTTCCTGCCGTATCTAGTATAGGTCGAGCTTAAGCGATTAGTATAGGCGAAAGCCCGCAGTTAGTTTGTATTGAGGTTGAATTACGAAATTTATTCGAAAAAATTTAAAAGCTCCCATGGAACACTTCCATTTAGAGAGAGGTGGTGAGGTTGGTGTTTAAACTTGGGTGTCTTTTTGAAGAATTTACTAAGTGAACGGATTCAAGGCGTCGGACGAGTTGGAAAAAATGATCATTCTGGCAGAGATAGGGAGCCGAGATCCTGGCCTCATCATGATTATGCATGCTGCGGGCGGAGAATTTGTGAGCTTTACCCCTCGCTTTCTGGCCGCGATGGATAGATTGTTCAAACTTTTGCGTGTTGAGGTAGGGAGCCGAGATCCTGGCCTCATCATGATTATGCATGCTGCGGGCGGAGAATTTGTGAGCTTTACCCCTCGCTTTCTGGCCGCGATGGATAGATTGTTCAAACTTTTGCGTGTAGCCACAAATTTGTGTACTACAGCTCTTGTATTTGTTAGGCTATAGAGATTTTTCGCATGGGTTCATTGGTGCCAGACTCGAGGGATAAATGGCCATGGCTCCGCCCTCCCTGCCAAGGTACTCGAGCCTAAAGCTCGTACGTGAAAAGTTAACCTCTATTACATGATCATTGGACTCCGCTCGAGGCCTTGGTAAATTAAACGACTTAATTGAATCAAATTCATGGTTTGAGAAATTCTAATAAACTTCTCCTCCATCTCACGAATACCATTCATGTGCATGCTCATACGTCATTGTCGAACTCACTGGCCGAGTCTTAACCTGACTTCCCAAGCACTACCAACTCCCAGCCCCTGCAGTAGTAGTAACACGTAGTGGTAACACAAGAAACGTCCACGGTCATTAGATCCTACAACAGAAGGACCAGAAGAGTCTCCCATGCTCTCCCAGTAAGGAATCAATAGAGTCAAAAAGCAATAGCGTTGTTATTAGTTCCAGAGTGAATTGGAGGGGAATTGAGAGGGTTAATTGGTCCTCAATTGCCGCCAATCTGCTAACATGCTAATACAATTTAGGCAGTTTTCAAAGGTGAAGTGATGGAAGTTAAGTGGATCATATAAATGTATATGTATGTACATGATCACCCCCTCTGTCCCATTTCCATATCCGCAGGCGTTAATCGATCACTCGTGGAGTCTTGGTACCCTGAGTAACCATGGGACACAACTGCTGGTTACGACAAACCAGTCCAAAGCTCAGTTGAGTCAAGGGGCTTGTGGGCAGCCAGACCACAATCATGCTGGTGTGAGACTTTGAACGGGCATATACCCAATTCCGTACACATACACTTGCAGCTGACCAGAATATTTCCTCTCGGAGAGGAAATATAGCTGACTGTAATGTGTTCATTAGTTGGTTTTTCCTGGGCCTTCATAATGCCACCCGAGCCGTTCCGCTCAGTTCAACCAGGCGCTTAAGCAGCAGTAACAACGGCAGCGGAGGTATAATGTAGTCGCGGCGATCTTATCATTCTCCGTAAATGACCCTATGCAGCCCTGCAAATACATGGACAGTGGGGAAGGGTGCCACTCTATGTAGTCCCCCATATGTACCTGGGTGTGTGCCGAGCTAGTGATTTAGCCCTTAAGTGATGGGGCAAGATAAATGTGAGGATTTTACGGGAACTTGATTCAAATATTATTATTACTGGGTCAAGCATCATCAAACAGACATTAGATAAGACACTGTGGTCTCTTTTTTCCCTCGTTCTCTTGCCCAACGCACAGCAACTCCCTTACTTCTACCCCGTAGCCCCTTCACCTTACCCAGGTTGTGGTGAGCCTGGACGGGGGGAGTGCGCTGGCCAGAGATGACGAAGAGACTGAGGAATTACCGTGTCGGAGAGGAACCTCTGTGTCGTAATGGAAACTCAACATGACAAATCGCACTTCTGATTCGTTCTACGGCCTCTTTCAGAAGCAATCCGTTGCTCACCCCACACATACGCTACAGGTGGATGATGTAGGGGCGAAATCAAATTTATGCTAGCTGCTCGAGACTTTTTCCCCTACCCGTGTTCCACGCATACGCACTGTACAGCCCAGTGCATAAGGCTTTGGACGGTGTCATATGTAATAATCATCTCACTCACAGCCGCACTGCACGCTCTCCATTTTCTTGGTCGGTGTGAAGGACATGGAGAAAAATCCAGTCTCCTCCTTCATCAATTCCAGGGAGAATGACTTCATTTCGCTCCTTCACACGATCCACAAAAATATATGTGAATCCACTTCTTGTCAGACGGGAATTACCTTATTCCATCACAATTGGGCAGCCACGGTTGGGAGGAAAATCAGGTATTATCTGTCATTACATGCTATTTGCAATTATACAGGCTGCGCAGAGTGAAACGTGGTCAAGTCGCTGCCGAGATCAAGTAGTGTTAGCTCGCCTCTACTTCCCCATCATCGACTCTCGTCTCTGTACCAATGGGCAGGCCCAGCGCATTTGCTCCAAGAAGTGCAATGTGGTGGCTGTGATGATACAGCTTGGGAAAGATGGGTTTCCGCATGTACTACATGTAAAATATAATGAGATACTGCAGGGATGTACGAACAAGTTAACATCATACACTAAGAGACGGAAGAATGACAAAAAGATCAGACAATGGCTTTCTTCCCATGAAATGATGAGTCTTATGATTTCCGGAACTAAAGGAGATCCAAAGGGAGGGTTCGGAGGGAGATGGATGGATATGGAGACGATAGCGATTTAGAGAAATTAGAGGTGAGTACTCGAATATCCTCTCAACTGTAGCAAGGGTGGCGGTTACGCTTAAAGCTACAGGAGTGCATGTGTTATGCTCACCATTTCCTCGGCCCCGCACAAAAAAACACCGTAGCTTCTCACCTTCAGGTGAGGAGTCGAAGAAGCTACGGAAAACTATGACAACGACACAGAGAGTCGTACCAGGCCTCTCACATTGTCACTGCAATAAGGTTAGAATTCATTTGCGTAGTACAGGTCGGTAGTGGAAGCGAGCCCATAGAGAGATATAATCGTCATGTATACACACGGAAAGTTCCGACAACGACGGTGAGGCTGACTGATACAATCCAGGATCACTAGCGTGAAAACATACCATGGAGAATGATCTTGATCATCCCTTCCCCCCACACACACACACACATGCACACCAGCACTAAACATGTTTTTGTGTAAACCTGCTTTCATTTTGAATACAATTTCATGATCATCTTGTTCCCATCCACTTAATCTTATAATAATTCACTCTCCCAACGGTGTCTTTGTATGGCCCGTGTGATTATGAGTGGAGTATGTAGGGTAGTACATGTGTGAGGTATCGGATTTGGAGGTGGGTAGCTGTTGTAGGAAGGTGGACTGATAGCCGCCGAGCACCCCTTCTCCAAGTTTCTCCTCGTTATTTCGTCTTCTTGCGGTTTAGCCCTAGTTTGTAGCCCAACTTTGTCATTCTACTAATACTCTTTCCCATGACGATAATCAGACATCGTCCTGAGTTGATGATGTGCAGCGACGAAGACACTCATTCGGTCTGAAACCCCTTCTGCGGACTACTCGCAAAATTTTGAACCGTGCATGAAGCTGTATGGCTCGTGTGTGTGGTATTATCACACATTTAAAGTATTGAACTTATACTCTTAAACAGGATTTTGCTTTTCGTCTTTGCATAGCACACGCGGCATATTGCTAGAAACTCTTTGTAACCCCATGAAAGTAGTTCGACTTAGGCTCTGTAGATCGGCTAGATGGGTTGAGTATATATATGCACACGGCGGATTTGAACTTGACGCCTAGAGGTTGTTTACGATCAAAGGAAGGGGACCCTGCTCAATTGTGCAAAGCGGAACCGAACACTACCTTTGGGGGAAAGTGAAGGAACAGTTATTGGGAATTAAAACATTATCGGGACGGACAGGGGATAGGGAATAACTTGAGGATGAGGAGTTGATGAGGTGATGTGGTTTGAAGGATGAGTTTCGATGGTGCGGGGTCACGAATGCTCCGTGTTCCAAGTGCGAACACTGGTGCATACATAGAAGGGGAAATTATTATTTTACATGGTATAAAAAAGGAGCCGAAAAGGAATCATAATGCCTCTCTCTCTCTCTCTCTCTCTCTCTCTCTCAACGACCAGATCATCCTCCAGGACGTTCGCCCATGTAAGTAGTTATATACATATGCTCATAATGGACATGATCGTATTCAGCATCATCTCATCCCTTCATCCTACAAGATGCATGACGAGCTGGGTGAGGGAAGGTCCACACACGGCTTGCCTTCAGATAAGTAATTAAAAGGCAATGTTTTGATTTTGACTGAGAAGAGACGCGTGTCTGAAGTCTACACGACACACATCCCATCACCCTTCAAGCGCTAACTTGGTCCCTAATAGCTTTTTTTGTCCATGGATTTCCCATGTTTTAATCCCTGAGTCTGCGAGAGAGAAAGAGAAAGAGAGATTTGGGAAAGCATCCCCTCCACTTCATAATTATCGTCATCCTCATGAGCATCACTTCCATTAACCGATCCACTAGGTGCAGGCAATAGATCAGAAATCTGCCCTCTCGTTCCCTCTTAACTCCATGGTAATCATGATGTGTATGCGCCCATATACTCCATATGTTTATGCATACAAATGTGGATATGGATACAGCCTCAGATGCAGAGGGTAATTTGAACCGATTAATTACTTCAGCGATCCACAAGGTATACATGCTCACATTCCTTGATCCTTGTCTCCTCTGTACGTGTGTGCAGACAAGACAAACTAGCCTCATGCTAATATGCAGTTCCTATCTTGAGCTCTGAGAGACAAGCTCCGCACGTTTCCTTACCGTTCTACAATCGAGTAATAAACATATTTCCCATATAAACATAATAACATCTCCCCCCAGCGTAATATACCCGATGATTTTTGTCCATTTCGGTGAAAAGAACTCACATATTTTTCCCCCGGAAAAATTCCTCAAATGCCCCCTTAATTGAAACCCACACATTGAATTTTAAACGATTATTACCTTGTTTTAAAAATATTTGATAAAAAAGCCGAACCCCATCGCATTAGGTAAAGCACTTACGCCGGCTCCTAATTATACCATTCCGAGAGGATTGCCGTTTTTATATCTGCGTGTAAAACCCGATGATCATATTACAATACAATAGCCTATTTTTCGCAAATCCTGGAGGACAGCGTTTGGCGGCGGGAGCCGGTTTGTTCCTGTCAATTATCGCACGGCGGTGGGAAAAATTCATCCTGAGGCCTCTGCTACATGTTCCATCAAAGAAAGAGCTATCCTACACTTACACTCTCAAGGGTGATAAGTTACTACTAACTTTTTCTACTTTTCATCTTGATAAGTGACTAATTCCTCCATTACCATTTGACTAGCTTCATCCATAAGGGGATATATCAAACCTGCACTATAGTGGAAATCTGTCTGAGAAAGGGCTGACACGCAATCGTGTTTAAAAGCAGGGAGAGAACAAGGTGAGCCGGACTCTACTCAGCCCATAGTGACTTCTCGTCACTCTACCATTCGCTCTTCTATCAATGGGCTTTGACAGATTGTTGGTGCTTCTGTGCAGGGGCACGAAATCATTAGTATCAACTGATGTAACGACTGATTTCCACTGAGGAGAGGGGAGGGAAAGAGAACCGAGTAAGTAATGGTGAATTTCTTGGGTGCTTATAGTCGAGGGGGGGGTACGTTAGCGTTTATGCATGTGAGTGTATGTGTGTGTGTGTGTGTGTGTGTGTGTGTGTGTGTGTGTGTGTGTGTGTGTGTGTGTGTGTGTGTGATGTTTATGCATGTGAGTGTATGTGTGTGTGTGTGTGTGTGTGACTGGATGGAAAAGGAAGAATTGAGGAATTGTTGTCAATGCTATACAGAATGAAGGGTGTGGTTAGAGGTAGGAAATTTAGTCACGGACTCGATGGACAAAATGTATGAATGTTCTAACCAATTGATCCGTGCTTTTAGTGGACAAGGATGACGATGTGAGGAGGAGGCGATGGACGACGGATTGGAGGATCTGATCGACAGAGGAAACTATCGTGACCAAATGCTAAGGAGGCAATAATGGGGAGTTGAACAGTAGCAGGAATTGGGCATAAGATGGTCAGCAGGGGGCTCATTCTAGATGACGATTTTTGTGCTAAGAAGTGGAGAAGGGGCCTTTTGTAGCCCTCAAAGAGGGGAGGCCATTGTTATTTTGTTATTCTTACTAAATTTCTCTCTCCCTCTCCCGCTCACTCGTACTCTTCCTCCCTTGGATACATGGTGAAAAGAGGGAGATACAGTAGCAGTGCGGAATGAGATATAAAAGTATTACACGTTTTTGATTCTCAATGTAAAAGTTTTTCTGTTTACCCCTCTATCACTCTCGCTCGGTCCGGAGTACTGGTCGGAGGAGAGTACATACACTAGAGTCGCACAGGGCAAAGAATAGAAACTTCTGGAAATTCATTCTCACTTGATTATAAGGGATGGATAAGTATAGATTTGATGTAGTGGAAGGTAGCAGTTAAGAGGCAGTGGTTGGAGAAGTGTGAGACAAGTATGTGTGTGTGAGTGTGTGTGTGTACGTGTCTGTGTGTGTCGCTCCGTGTGCGTAAGTGTGAGTGCACAGTGCAAGTCAGTGTTGAACTATTATCGAGGCTCTATTACTTCCCCAGCAGGACTCTGATCAAACATGTACTAGTAGTTTGGCATGTGCATTGCCCTATGAACACCCTCATTACTCCTACCTGTCTCGTTACACTTTGATTAATTTTCAATTGTTGAAGGTGATTAATTAGAAGAAGTCAGCGCGAAAATCTCATCAAGGCGACAACTACCTCCCTATTGTCTGCTCTTTGATTAGGAGCATTTTTTCCCCTATTCTCGCCTTCTACACCTCCTCTCATTCTTCTCCATGAGCTGAAGATCATGTTTTGTTGTTCACAACAAACAATGCCAAGAGTCCAAGAGACGAAGAAGAGACGAGCTGAACCTTCCCTCCCTCTCCCCCCCCCATCTCTCTCTCTATACACTGTCCGTCATATTATTATTGTATAAAACATTCTTTTTCACCGGGGCATTTGGATACAAGAAGGGTACAAGCGTACACTACACCAACTGTGTTTGTTTGACTACATAGATATGACCGACAGAAAGAAGATTGTAACCACATGAAGCGAACCGTCACTCTCGGGCCTACCTTAATCAGACCCTGGAAAATTAAGTAGAAAAATGACAAGGACTTTGTATAGCCAACAATTTTAAACCATAATCGGTTTAAAGAAGACAACAAGCTGGACCATAGATGAAATTACTTCAAATAGAAGCAAGAGGAAACCATTGAGATTCCTCTCAGTTAGTAAACAAAACAAGGTGCCCATTCATTCCCATTGTTTGACAGTTCGATCATCCATCGGCGATAGATTGTGTAGTATCCTCTTCAAAAGTCACAAATATACACACGTGCGTACATCGGTACATACCTACATACATACATACATGCAGTCGGTCCATCAACCAAACGTTCATCTCCCCCCTCATTTGAAGTACCAGTTGCGCCTGTATACTACCACAATTATTATTGGTTCAGAGTACACAAACCACTGGTCCCCCACCTTCCAACTTGTTCTTATATATATGATCCACTCCACTTGCATATGCCCATACTTCCCATTGAAATAGCCAACCGACCCTGGCTCACGTATCCACGCCTCTAACAAAGGCTGTCCCACCGCTTTTGCACTCATACATTCTTAAGGGACTCCCTTCTTCCCCGCGCCTTAAACATTTCCAGTGCAGAGAAAAAGGCTCAAAAGTCTTCCACGTACCTTAATTTGACGGAGAGAGGTCCAGGTTTGGAACTATACATTGTCTCTGGTAATACCACCCTAGGAGAATTGTCCGCGAAAAAAAATCAGCCGTACCTAATCTTGGTAAATTGACAGGTAGCCCAAGGATATGGTAATTGTTGCGTAAAGGGAATAGTAGGGTGTCCCACGCGGAAGGGTAAACTGCTCCTACCCTCCATAATATGTGTAAAGACAAGGTTCATGTACACACATTACGGGAAGGGCGAATAGCGTGTGCACTGAGCACGCTGGAACCTGCCAGTTTTATTGCCACTACTGGAACGAAAAAAAGAAGAAACAGCAAGGGTCTGACGGGAGGAATAACAAGAGTGTAAAAACACCTGTCTTTACTGTCCCTGTCTGTTCAAATACCATCTTAAGGGATGTTGTCCAGCTCAGTTTTAATCGGAAACGCATCACAATCCCCATTGTTTTACCGGAGTTTTCTTAGGGAAGTCGGCAATGGGAAATGGTTGTGTGAGGGTGTCCCGAATGGAAGATTAGACAGGAGCTAGACTTTACGCACATGTGCGTACGGACGTGTGTGGACCAAGATAAGCGGAGCGGTGTACATCATAGAAAACTGGCTGACTAGCTGGCTGACACGGTCGCGTAGAGATAAACGTTTCAAGAGAGGTCCACCCGTCATCGTATGGAGAGGGTGAGGAGGCTCGTGCCTTCATCTGCTGCATCCAAATCATTCCTGTATCCCTTACGTACGACTATCCAAGTATGTATTACCAGGCCTTTGCGTGAATGGTGTACTATATAGTTAACATCTGTAGTAGCTACGGTGTTTGTGATACTCACCTGCTGGTTTCGGAAGCCTTCAACATTTTCCCCGAACCGCAACTGTGTGGTTCGTAGGATATTTATACGGGGGTGAGAGAGGTACACAGGGTCGGTATTCCATTCCGGACGTCTTCCTGGCATTGTTTCAAACTCAAAGTAACTGACATTTACCTAGAATGGTTGACTTGCAATTTTGACATGGTCTTTACCCTTGTGTTTGGATTCACTCACATGGTCCATTCCAAGTGAAAATTTCCCAACCGTCCCTTTGGATAATCTCCAGATGGATCATCGCTACGCTGCTGAGTTAAGACAAGGGCTGAAAAATTAATAGGGATTAGCATACGTGAAATGACTTCTGATTATGAATGGCTATATTGATGGCCTTTGAACCTCAAATATTTTTGGGATCTCTGGCTTTACCAGTGCGTTTGTGAGCATCACCTGCACCACAACGACCATGTAAATAAATGACTGCAGGTTGAAGCTCGTCCATTTAGGGACTATGTAAACTAATTTGAACCGCGGCAATAAAAGTACAGGAGGAAGATTTACGGCAAATAACCTCCCTTTTATGAGCTTCCATTCCCACCGAGACCCTTTACTGTGAGTGTAATTTTTCCCTTTGTTTTCTCCCACACACAAAAACCACACACATGCGCAAACACTCAGTAACTCATTCAAACCCGCCCTTCGGGCTGCAATTTTTTACCGAATGGAACGAGACTCCCTGTTTGCGACACATCATTGCAATATTCCCAATCAGATGGGAGCATCCACACGCTCAAAACTGTAAACACCTTACTCTTTTACTCATAAGGATAGCTTACTATATTTTTGAACAACACGTTGAGGCCCTTCGCCACGCTTTTGCATTAATAATGGTAAAATTCAGCGTAATCATCTCACTACAAATTTATTAAGATGAAAAATAACAGCTTCAGAGTTTACAGACACGTCACATCCATCAGTCCGAGCAGTTGAGTTGCGACCCAGAAGAGAGCGGGAGAATGGGAAAGGGGCCTTACCAGATGTCTACTGTGGTCGCGGCTGTTAATTAAGCGCGAAAATTATAACCCAGGCATGTTTATCTTCTAATTTGACCGTGTCCAATGGCAAATTGAATCCATGTATGGTTTGGAGTCTCTCCGAACCCGAGGGAGGGAACACAAAATCTCGCACGTCCAAAAAACTGTGACTGTAAACTGACTCTCATGATTATAACTGTAGTACCAACTCTGAGGTTCTTCCTGCCCCGGGACAAGAATAGGCAGGGGAATTATTATGCCGTTGCGTGAGAATTCTAACCACAATCCCCAGTATACCCGCCACCATCAAATCCATCTAGCAAGACTAGTTGGCCAGCTGTCAAAAGCAGCAATAAAAAAGGGGTGAACTTCAACACAACAAGTGATGAGATTACAAGCACTACACACTTGATAGGACATTGGTAATGTATTCAAACAATTACAAAAGGGTAGTTAAATCTGCTCACCTTAAATATGTGCAAGGTGGCACGATTCGATCCGATTTGTCCACTCAAAACAGGCTCACGACTGAAACTTGAGTTGCGCACGAACTTGCGTCCCAACATTGAGATCGTCATCTTAACTATTGCGAATATATATTATTTTCTATTTACACTGTAGTATCTATTGTGGGAAAATTAGAAAATACTAGCATTGACCTGACATAAAAAGTATTTTATTGCTTTAATTTTAAGAGTTAAGTTTTTATTGGTTTTATCAATTGAAAGTTAAAGAATGTCCTCCGAATTATACACGGTGTTGATTTTTTTCTAAAAGAACTCCTACACTTTTCTACCTTTTCTCAATTGCAAACACCTGAGTACCTCATGCATTACCCTTTTTGGTTTCTCCGAAGTTAGAAGCTTTCGGACATTATGGCCAT
>WJFA01004115.1:0-11317 GCA_009870155.1 Pseudobourletiella spinata | reverse complement strand
ATTTCAACTTGAGCTGTGAAACCGAAGAAAATAACGCAGCTTTTACAAATAATTGAAAAGACATCTAGACAATTTAATTCGCTATTTATTAAACCAAAAATGACTCAAATCGGTCAACTTGCCCGTGAGTTATGTGCGATTCGCCGTTGGCCGGGCCAATATTTTGTCAAATATTTCGCGTTTGAATGGACCGAATGCTGAACCGCGGCGCGGAATACTAATTACTCGGTGCGGTGGGAACGATCATATATGGGAGTGGTATCGAAAATTGAACGACGTGATGCCCACAAACCTTTCCGTTTTGCTATGAATTAGCTCTTTATTTAGTATTTCCGTGGAGACATTTTGCATACTCCTGTGAGTAGGAAAGTAGGATTTGTGCCTGTGAGCATTCCAGCGTCCAGCCAGTTGTCCCTAATGGTGCCAGCATTTAGCGATAGAGTTGGGGCACAAGGCACAATCCATGATGAATTCATTTAAGCTGCACCACCATCAAACAGTTTCATGGAGCCCCCAGCCTTTGGAGTAAGTTATAAAGTTAGAAATTCGATACTAGCATGGACAGGGGCAAACTATTTCATGCTAAGCACTGCAGCGGATGGCGCTGCGTGCAGTACCTTCAAGTGCTGGGAAGTCCTTAATATCTTTTTGAATGGGCCCAATTAAGAAGTCATAATGCTCAGCTCGTATTGTTCTACGGACAGCTCGGACAATTACTGTCTCCATTCTTGACTCCTGACATTGTAAATTTCTTACCCACCACCTGATGGCCCAAACAATAATAATAATACTATAAGTGTGGAGTTAATTGGGCACTCTGTATGCAGTGAGCGAGGTGATTCGCGATAGGTGAGGAAAAATACTTTGGTTTCAGTTCCTCCAAACGGATGCGTGCACACATGTTATTACGTGTGGTGTATACAGCTGAGTACGGAAATATTCAGGGTGGGGTAAAGCGTGTGGGTCAAGAAATCCGGTCGCTGTTATTACTGTCATTATTATTACCATTATCATCGTCATTATTGGCGGAAACACGAAGAGGACGAGGAGGGAGAGCTGTAGAGACATTGGAAAGGTTGCTTACATACAGAAACATGTGAACATATTTAGACCGTGATGCCACTTTAGAGCCACATGCAAATGATGATGAGTAAACTTATTTACTCGGCACATACAGTCATGCCGACAAACATTGAACTGTATAATTATTTGTAACTGCCGGAGTTTAGCAAGAGAAGTACTATGAAATGAGGGAGCCCTGCTGCTATAGTGTGCTTCTGTTATCGGGAAGAGTTAAAACTGGATCGATATGGGAGTGCTAAATTGCTCTGGACGGTTTTGCCTTTTCAAATCTAATTAGAACGTAATTACATCGTAAATAATGGTCAATGGCTTTCGCAAATACGTCAGCCCGAAATTTGCGACATGGAGAGAGAGAGAGAGAGTTGATACGGCGAAGATCTCCATCTGTACCGTCTACATACCCCCTTGAGCACAAATAGTACTTTGAACCCTTTACTGCCTCCGCGACGTATGAGGCAGACGGGTTGATGAACTATGGTCAGTTACCATCGGGAATCATTGTGAAGGGGGGAAAATGACCTAGCAGCCTATAAATAATAAAGATGTAATATATTTTGAGCCCAAACAGTCTCGACTCCATTTATTAGAGTTAATTGAACCTTGAGGGTTGTACATGAGATGGATGTTGTTGCGGCGCTTTCTTGGAATTAATTAGCATGTTTAATGTAAGCGGCACTAATTACCGCTCGGATTAACATGTGGCATCCACTTGTCCGCGTCTACTCCATCACCATATCAGTTCTCGCTGGGTGTATTAGCATTTCTGCCAAAATCTTCCGATTTTTCATCCCCCTGTCTTGGTCGTCAGGGACGACTCCATGTGGGGCACATAAATTGCCGCCACACACGCGCATACACCATACACAGCGGATGCAGTATGTCCTCGTCTAGAGGAGCTAACATTCTATCAAATAGGATTAAAATGTGTATTTTTAAAATTCCGAACGGGTATGACGTATAGGGAGAGGAACATCCCGGAGTTTCATGTTGAGGCTTGGAGGTAGCCACAAAGCCACCCTGTTAGTGAATAGGGGATGGCCGTGCGACGTGCATACTAATGCATGAGAAAAAACCTACTTAAAAATTGAGACATCAGAGGATGAGACAAGTACTTAATTAACCATCTCCTTCGTCCTTCTCTTCTTGCCCATTCCGGTTTTACCATGTAGAATAATAGAGGGGAGGCGGTAAAAAATGAAATCAAAGCGTGACTACGCCTGTTCTTCACTTTGGAGAGGAAACTTAATCGCTCCTCTTGCTCCTGACGATGACGGTGATGATGGCGGATTTGAAAATGAAACGATAACCTATAAGCTCACCGTGTGGCAGCTGAAAGTATCGTCTATGTAGAATGCACACATGTGGTGGTCGACTTATTGGAGCATCTGTACCAGTACTACCACTGCTATTACGTCCATCATAAAGGGAACACTACATAATATGCTAACCAGCACACCGTAGAGAACTTTTCGGAATCCACTAAGAGCCATTAACCGACAGAACGTATGATGAGCGCTTACTACTTCGTGAATTAAAAAGATTAACCTTTTGTATCAAATATAACTTTATATCCATATCTCAGTTCTTTCTACGCAGTACACAGTGATAGAATCTTTAGATTTGTAACATGCAAACGGACGCAAATTGATTTCATGAGTTCACGGAGATTCATACACTTTTCCCCCTCATATATGCCGCTCTCTCGCTCTCTCTCTCTCTCTCTTACTCTCCTCCAGCGTCCATTTACCTCCAACGAAGTCAACTCATTAAATATAACACGCGAGGATATACTCGAATAACGTCTTTGATTTAATACAGAATGCTCAGCGTAAAAATTATATTGGAACTGATTTGTAAAATGTCAATTTCTATTCAGGAAGAAAACCGGTTTGAGTACTCAGTGGTATGCAAACTCTTGGTCGAATTTTCCCCAACGAACAAATATTTGTAGACACATTGGTGTGGTGAGTGAGACCCTGGCTGCCGTTGTTGTTGTGAGCTAGCCTTGAATGAACGGCCGTTTTATTCATTGTGATTTTGCACACAGTAACAGCCGGCTGCTTGTATGTATGTTATGTGGGCGCAATCGCGTGAATTTTTTTTCGTGTCGTCAGCCCCTCAGCTACTATTTACTCCTCAGGGGGTTCGTCTATCCCGTCTCATTCCAATGCACAGCAAGCTGACCTTTAGTTGGATTTATGGTGGCGATTTTGCACATTATATTATTGCCGAGTTGATGGCACGTCCGTATGTTTAAACACCGAAAGTGTGCTTCAGGATTTAATGTGAGAGCCTTGGTGGTGTGACGGAATAAGTAAGTTCCTGAGGTGAGGCAGTAGTAATTTAAACTCAGCACCTGTCAACAGCTCACTCCCACGGCTGGCTAGCTGCCCATGATGACAGCACTAAGTTGGTATTTTTATCTGCAAACCATTGAGTCTTCTATTACGGCAGTTGCCAACCATTAGCTGTCATTGTTGTCTGAGCGGACGGGCGTGCCAAATCGGTTTTTGGAGCTCTTCATCATTAAACTTCCNGGGCGTGCCAAATCGGTTTTTGGAGCTCTTCATCATTAAACTTCCAATCAAAATTCGCCATCATTTGTGATTCAGCGATAAATTGTTTAAGGGTACACCAGATACCGGCACATCTTTGGCGTGGAGATAGCAAAACTACTATAGGATCAAAATGCGAAATCCTGAGCTGCTCAAAACCCATAAACAATATGCTCCCTTCGCCTAGGGGTAGTCGGGAGTCCACACTCAAATCCAGTGGCCATGGGAATGTGTAATTAAGTGAAAAGCGTGCCAGAAAGGTCGTGTCAGGAGAAATCCTGTGATGACAACTTATGATGGCAAATAAATGGGAGTTGGGCCAGACTACTATGCATCAGTTTCGATGGAGCATCAGAGGGTAGACGCTCAATCCCATATATTATTATTTCCTTACTCTTGTAGGGCGGCACAGTGTGGGGGTCGCGCACCAGCCAGGACAAGGGTTGTTAAGGCACATGGTTACGGTATCACTTACTATAGGGGACCACCGACAGATTTTTTACCCCACAGAAGAGTGAGCGGATACGCGCGTGTTGACATCGAAGGGGATCCATGCATCTGGATCCGTATGTAAGCGTCTGTGTATTGTGTGTGTGTGTGTGTGTAACGTGTGGAGCGGGCGAATTGATTGTGGCTGTTTATGAGCCATGGAAGAGGAAGCGAGAGCGGAGCTTGGCGGAACTCAGTCTACATCTGTATAAACTTCTGAGCCGAGCCCAGAAGGATGACAGTGCTAATTTCTGCTGAAGCGGATTTTCCCCATCTAGTTTGTTGGGTGATATTTTATTTGGTTCTGACGGTCGTGCACTTCTACTGCTATTATAACATCCTATACCTATTCCTGTACATTCCAAATGTGCAAGGGTGCCGTCGAGGGAGGGAGGGAAGGAGGGTGGGAGAGAAGGAGAGAGACGTGGGGAGAAAAAGTGGCGAACTGCTTCCCCATCCCCCGTCTGCCGCCACACCATGCGACTATACAACCACCGCCAACACCGCGTCACGGTTTCGTTCGGGGGAAAGAGAGAAAGAGTGAGGGCGAGTGAATGCATCGTCTGCGAAGCTGCCGGGACATGGTCGGAAGGAAAAATTTCCTGCATTTTTCAGAGTTACTCACTACGAGACCGGAAGTGAGGAATTGATGGAGGACACGCGCTTGTTGAGTGCTCCGTCGGCCGCCCAAATCACCAATTGGTCTTTTCTGTCTTGATTATTCGTGGGATACACTTTTTTCTCTCGCTCTCCCTATCACTCTCTCCACATTTTGCTTACTCTCCACGCCACAAGAGCCGGTTCCCTTCCCGGCTTTGTGCAGTGTGAACTTCCTGGTGTTCACTTTGATACTTTGTCTCCGAAGAGAGTGAGGCCGTCGGCTTGTGCGAAACATTTACAAACAAAAACGGGAGAGTAGTAGAGAGAAACAAGTTCGGGGTGGAAGGTTGACTGGAGGCTGCCGATGGAGGACCTTTTGCTGTCATCGACCCTACAGTTTATTGCTTTCGCACGCGTCTCTAATTTGTGTCGATCCATTATGCTAATCACTACCTTTTCACTGTCCGCACTTGGCCGTATCAATCCTGATTAGAATTCCCTCGCTTCCGCACCAAACACGTATATGTACCCTTGTGAGGTGGGAATATCGTACTCCCCCCTCCAGCGCCCGTACACTGGCTTCCACAACTAATCGAATTGAAAAACTTTACAATTTTCTTGAGTCCTTTTAATTAACTCTACTCCTCCTCCTGCAGAGTCTATCGACACCCTTCAGGGCCCCATGAAGATTGAGGAGATGAGCTGATTTGCATGATCTCATTTCCCGATCTGAGGACCTGACAATGCAAAACCATCTACGGCAGTATCCGCAGTTAGATTTTAAACTGGTTCAAGTGCATTACAGCATCATGTATCGAGAATTCCTCGCCTCCACAAAGGGTGGGTACTGTTTTGGTAAAGCATGCAATCGTAGCATACTGGTTAAAACATGGGATGGAGCTATGAATGGGCAAAAATAGTGAGTGAGAGAGAGTGTGTGTGTGAGAGAAAGAGAGTTAGAGCTGGTGAGTGCATAATTCGGGGAGCAATGTTTTACACACTTTGTCCGACCGTGGATAGCTCATTGTAATGTAGGGAGAGGATGAATGAAAGAGTCAAGTGAATACCAGTTCGGGCTTTCCAGGCTACTCAGAGAGGATCAAAAGATCTATCATGAAAGCTTTTCATAAAGTCATAAATCGAGAGGGCATGGGATTCATACGTCAAAAATTTGTTACTCGATGAATCAAATGAATGGTACTGTCTAAAGGGACTTCACCCAGGACGACCGGCCCACCCGAGAATGCGCCCATAAAACCGTGTCCACATATACAGAGAGTCAGAAAGGCATAGACTGCAGCGTGTCACATCGTATGTATACACACAGTGGATAATGTACGGATTTGGTCACTAACTCACGCGCGCGCACACACACACACACACACACACACGTACACATTTTGAGGGAGAGCCTGAGTGGGTAGGCTACCATGAAATCATACCGTACCGCACACACGCTCCGCTCTCCACACACTGGGTTACGCTTTACGCATAACATTTATTGAGGGGAGCACAATGGAGCTGCTCCTGCTACTGCTGCCCATCACAGTATTATGTAAGAAGGAAGTATCTTGATAGTTACGGAAAGATCCCATCCCTAAAGTTCCGAATTACTCTTCCAACTCCATGGATTGTTTCGTTTCATTCCACAGCCATGGAGAGAAAGAGAGGGAGTAAAATACAGGATCGTATACAGGGTGCTTCAGAATAAGACACTCAACTTATTTTTAGGATGTGTCTAATGGCTGTAAGCTTAGAATAATCATTTTTGTTCCGAAGCAAAGAGTGGAAATTTCATTGATTGACGGTGCACTCGCTGAATATTGCATCAATGAATGCCATCAATTATGGGAGAAATTGTTGAAAACGTTATAATAGGACGGGGCTATTACAAACAGGCTCGCTAATTCAAGAATTTATTCTTGGAATAGCTCCGGTTTCCCGGTAACATGATAAATGTTAATCGCAGGACAATTATTATTCACTAACAGTTAAGTATTATTAAATTTTGAAAAATTTCCCAGGGAATTTGAGACCAGATGGCCATGATCAATAAATCTTTGAAATTCACACAATAATGTTATTTTCAATAGTAGCTTGTAGGTTTTCTTAATTTTAATTCTTTTCAGACAAGTAACCGTATGCCTCAATATAGAATGACTGTAAAAATCAGAGATCTTCAGTCTACGGACAACAGTGGTCAATGATTGAGTTAGTCTATCCCAGCCCAATAACCAACGTTCTCATGCACCACCGTCACAATTCCCAGCTGGAATGAGTATAGGAGCTCCGTCCAATCCAACTAAAATTTTATCGTGTTCAAAATTCCGCATAACGAATACGGCTTTAAATATCTAAATCCTGCACAATTATTTTGGTGGCAGCAAATTCTCTCATGGTGTTACGAACATTACGAATAGCTCATGTTCATCGTGCCCAACCTTGGAACCGGGAAATTTCTTTTAACGGATAACAATTTGTCTCTTATTCAGGTGATGGTAACGAGTGATTTCCACGGAGGTCCCGAAATCGCTTCTCACAGGATGACTCAAGTTAAAAAGTTTGGATTTTGCTTCTAGAATAATTCGAGGAAATAATTCAGAAACACCCTGTACATGAAGTCCATACATAGGGGACTGCGGTTGGAATTCCCGTTGAAAATTCCGATTTCCTATTCATTGTTAGGGAACCCCAGCAGGACTCGAACCGTCATGGACCTCTCGGTTGGCATTAGTAATATTACCTCCCCGCTCCACTGGAACTACTATAAAGCCATCATGATAATAGATAGAAGCCAATCTTGAGTGCAAAAAGCGACGTATTCTTCTCCTCCCTAGTTTCTTCACACGGGCTCCAAATGCAATGGCTGTCATGCCACGTTGCTCTTGCCACTGAAACGGAATACGGTGAGCCTCCCTCACTCCACTGTCATACGACTTTAAATGGACATCAACGAGGTCGGCCACAACAACAGCCAGAGCAGCAAATACTCCACCGCCTAGTCCGTTCTTCCCCGATAGTAATGGTCAGCCTGACCAGGATGGATGTCAAGTGTTCACAATAGTTGACATGACGTCCACCTACGGCGTCTCCCTACATAAGTACCAACTCAGGGGCCACCGCGCTTTCAACTCACTGACCATACCTTTTCAATCGAGTAGGAGGGTTGCAGTTGGGAAAATTAGATTAAATCACGGCTATTTCCCCTTCTAATCCATGACTCTTCCGTCAGCGTATGGGGCTCAAAGGCTGTCAGATAGGAAAGAAGGTTTGGGTTCGGTGCAGACCGCGAAATCCTAAATCAGAGAAGGTTCTTCCATACAGGACTCCGCTATGCATTGTCAAGTTGTTGGGCTATTAGAACTCTCGCTGACTCTCATGTCTATCGAGTTCCAAGTTTCAAGTCCGAGAAAAGCGGCGGAAAAGTTGTCAGCCTAATCACACTTCTTTTTTCCTCGTGGAGTTGATTCACATCGTGTGTTGTGGGCATTTTGTCACGGGGTTTTGGGATACATTGCATTTTTGTGTGTCTGTGTGCTTTTGTATGTCTGTGTGTTTACGTGCGGGGGTATAAGTGTAAGTGTCTTGAGACTGTGCGTCTGTGCATGTTGAGCATAACCTGAACTTTTAGGATCTATAGGGGATATGGAGTGAAACTTTAAATGGTCAAGGAGCATGGAGGGAAGGGAGTAAGCTTGGGTGAGTACAAACGTTCAAGGAAGATCAATAGAAATCTTTTACCGATGAGAAAATTCCCGAGGATATGGCAAGAGCAAGAGGGGAAGGAAAAAACTGGGAATTGTGTCTTTCTGCATGGAACTGAAATAGTGGTGAAACCAAAGATCGAAAGAGAGAGAGAGAGAGCAAGAGAGAAACGTACAAGTACGGAAGAGAACGAAGTTATCGGGTTGGCCGCTGCTTCGTGGTGGTGGCTGAGGGAGATTGAACGAAGAGGATAGCATGGAGAAGTTGTTGGACGGTATCGATTTCCCAAGGTTTTCCTTGTCCATTAGGTAATTCCGTTGAGAGGATAGTTTGCCCGATAGATATAGATGGATGGATAGTTGGAATGAGAGTAAAAGTACCCTTTGTTTACCATCACATTCGTTACGGTGGTCAGTCAACTGAAAATGACCGGGTCCAAGGGCTCCACTACTACGCCACTCATTCTTCCGTAGGTCAGTGTGCAGTATACGGTTGATCCATGGGGATGGGATAGAGGGCAGAAGTCCATAATGGCCAGGACCGATGGTCTTCCTCCCTTTAATTGCATTCAGCCTGTTGTGGTGGTTGCTGTTGAATGTGTGACCTACGAGCCGTTCCACCGCCCAGCTAACAGCATTACACCAATTTCCACTGACTGACATGAGCCAAAACAGAGAGTTGGAAACAGAGTTGGACAGAGTGGGCCCTTTTGTCACGGTATCCGCCTCACCCACAACGACAATAACAACATAAGATTATTCTCTCTCACTCTCGGCGGCCAGTTTGGAGAGAGACCATGGAGAATGAAATGAGCGTGGCTCTCATTTCTCGAACCTTCCTCCCCAACCTCATCCCCTCATGACATGATTATCTAACTGGTTGAGCATTTGTAATAAATTATTATCACTTGATACTTTCATGCTCGCCGACCTGTCCTGCCGACTCCGTCACTGAGAGAGCACATCGTTACTTGTAAAATCCATTTACAAATAATCATCTTGAGACAATTAAGTTATGTTTATTATCTTATTTTGTTTCATGAAGCTCGCATATAATGGGGTGGTGGTGGTAGCGGCCGAAAAACGAATTTGTCAAAGTCAAGAGTTGAGTGCTAAGAAACTCTTACGCGCTCTCAACTCTCCTCAAGGGTATTGATAACCTTTACCATGGTCATGAGAGGCTCACACACAGTACACTTGAAGTCATTCGTCGCTAGATCATACAGAAACTTGTACGGATGGATTGGTTCTACGCATAAAATATTGACTTTTCCCTCTTATCAGCATTCAGAGTGAACACTTAAACTTTTTTTTATTACTTGACAGAATTGCTGCACATGATTAAAATGCACGCCTTTATCCATCCAAATGAATGACCCAAATATCCATTTTTCCCCCTCCAAGCCTCTTCTCTGCTCCAATGCCGAACCAGGAGCAGGGACAGGGTATGGGGAAGTGGTAGTACCCTTATTCCTACGCATTATCAAACTTGCACTGGATATTTCGTATAATTGATATCACAAATCTTCCTTTCCTCCATCCGCACTTACTTGCACACAGATATGCCGAGCCCTTCCTCGCTACCTGAAGCCTCAATTTTCCTGTTCACTGTTATTAATTTTATTATTACGCATTATGTAGGAATTGCGGGCGGTGATCCTCGGGCGGCCCATGGTGGCTCTGAGTCTGGCGCTGGAGTTGCAAGTGTATGTAGAGTTATGCAGCTACGTGTTTGTTTTTACTCAATTAATCCTGCACACGGAGCCGTTACGCCCTGCAATGATGCGCCGGGCTAATTCAACCCGCACATTAGGATTAGTTAAACCATCAACCAGTTAAGAAGTAATATCAAAGAGAAGATTAAATGAGAGTGGTGGTGTCTTCGTTTCAACTGGAATAACAAGATGTTTCCTCAGGACGGGCTGGTCAAAAAGTGCCACAGGCGTCAAGGTTCCTTTCAACAGTTACTGTCTCTCTCTCTCTCTCTCTCTTAGACACACGCATAGCCTCACTCAGTTTGTTGTATGAATCGTTTCCAAAATCCACAAGAGAACCCTCATCTTGTTACCCCTAACCATGCTATTAGCTTGTCTCGCAAGTAATCGTCAAGAACAAAACCAGAGAGAGAGAGAGAGAGAGAGAGAGAGAGAGAGAAGCATGAGATCTACAGGAAGGCTGGTTTGACACACACATCGCTTCTTGTGGTGGAGCAGGAGGCTTGTTTACCTAAGTTGAAAGGTGAGCACATAATAATAATAATGGGCAGGTTATTATCATAAGAAACCCTGTTCTGCTCAGACACTGTGAAACCGTCCGGCTCTTCATATTATGTGCTCCGTATCCTCCTCCCTCCTGGAACACACAAACACACGCTTACTTGTAGGAGCTTGTAGGCAAGCTACCGACAGGCCCTGCATGTAGAAGTCACAAGATACGACCGTCCTCCTGTAAACCATCATCATCGTCATCAGCAGCAGCAGTACAGACAAAAAATCCTCAACCCTTAAACACTATGAGCTGCTAAGTTGATAAATGCATTCATATACACTTGAGTCCTGGAGTGTTGGTGGTGGGACTATCCTGCACTCAAGCGTGGTTTCCCTCCCGTAAGTTCCACCCACAACAGCAGCAGCGGCACTGCCTTACTGCCTTTCCCAAGCGAAGAGCAATGAAAAAAACTTAATTATTACATTGCTCAAGGTCTAGTCTTGATCTTGGCCCAAGAGTAAATGGCCATCCAGCGCGTTTGTTCGCCTTGCTACCCCTGCTCGTCGATTCCGAGACGAAATAAAAAAAAACATGACTGAATTTGAAAAGAGCATTCCGTCGAGGGCATAAGCTTCCCGCGGAATCGTCCCATCTAAATTAATTGTTGGTGACTCCGCC
>WJFA01004114.1:0-11320 GCA_009870155.1 Pseudobourletiella spinata | reverse complement strand
GAAAACCAAGTATACGCGTATATTTTAATGGCCTGTAAAAACCCTACCCCTTATGTTACTCTCACGTTCTCTTCCCTGTGCTATTTTGCTGTGGTTGCATTCCGTTATAATAGTAAGGATGGCACACTATTTTACACAGGAAGCCCACACATTGTCCTCGAGTAAAAATCCCCTCACCGCCCGCCCACCAAATATTCCCAGCTCCAGAGTTAGTAATTCGAAGTACTTAGTACACTAGTCTTCGAATTTTCCTGATGATGATATGATGATGCGTATTGGTAGCCGAGTGATGTAGCGAGAGAATACCGAGTTGCAAGTTGCAAAACAAAGCTGAACAAGCAGAGCATGCCGTCCGCCGCCGAAACGTTCAGACGTAACTCGAAATTTAAAAAAAAGTTCCCGCGTGGCATAGAACGCATAGCCTCTTCTCCGTGCAGAGACGATACTATCTGTCACGTGATCCCATGCATTTCTCATCATCATACGATCAGCAGTGACTCTCCACAGTTGAACGAAAACGATTGGGAGACATGTTCGATATTATTAGTCAACTGATGACTATCAAACTTCCGCGCGGGAAAACCCATTATCCTACAGTTTAAAAGTTTGCTAGTGCCTACACATTTTTTTGGTGCTCCCAAACCCCTTTATCCGCTCCTAATATGCGCCACATGTAATGCACATACGTACAGCCCAACATGAGGCCTCCGCTTCAACCTACCAACCACCCACTCCCTCTCTTCCTAACCTCCACATATGCAAGCCCAACCATCCGCTCCTAATAAGCGCCACATGCATGTGCATATGGCTGGCTCCCAACCAACCTCTCTCTCTCCTTTTAAACAGAGACGCAGCGGTTGGTTGGAAGCTAGCCATATGTACCTGCATGTGGCGCTTATTAGGAGCAGATGGTTGGGCTTGGATGTGTGGAGTTACAGCCCAACATGCTGCTTCCGCTTCAACCTCCCAACCACCCACTCCCTCTCCTTCTAATCCGCACCTAATAAGCGCCACATGTATGTGCATACGGCACCTTTTAAACGGAGAGAGAACGGTTGGTTGGGAGGAAGCCATAGGCACATGCATGTGGCGCTTATTAGGAGCGGATGGTTGGGGTTGCATGTGTGAAGGTTACTCCATAACTCAATATTGCATATGCATATGTCACACTCACATTCACATATGGGAGACTCCGCCATGATCGCCACGTGGTCGTTCATAACTTAACATTGCATGAACATATGCAACACCACGTGTTCTTCCATAAGCCAATATTGTATGTGCATATGCGACATCCTCATGGCCGTTAACGAAAACAGCGTCGGCGGTTACGACGTTCCACATTCCACGACACATGTGAAATTGCAGTATCTGCACCACTTATTATGGAAGACAGCGAATAGCACATATCGTACCATCGTAGCATATCACATTATCCTCTCCAATTCAACCAATGCATTTTGCAGATTCAACCTTACCACATGACGGTATACAGAGCTATGCCTACATAAGATGGCCAAATTACATTATTAACTAAATAATCTGTAATTTTTATTGACTTCAACATAATTATAATCTTTATGGGGCTATTCACATACATACCCGACCGCTATCCCGCGCTGTGATCAACTTTACATCCTCATTATGTATACTAAAGGACACTATAGCATACATATGTCGTTATAACGGACCGTTATCGCACGCACAACCCCTCCGTCATCTCAAAATATTCATCATTTGGCTCATTCCTCAGGTATAGTACTTTTGATTTTGTCTTCCAATCATAACTGTTTCACGAAGTTGACATTTTGCCTCCATATTGCCTTCATAAATACTGTATTGTAACGAATTTTATAACTTTGTGTTTCAGTTTCGAAAACAGCAGGATCACATTAAAGCTAGAGCGGCTTGTTCTTCCTGCTACTACTATATGCTTCTTTCGGTAAGTCAAACATTTGTATGCTACTGCGAGTTTATGGAAGTTATACAGATAATACAAACATTTTTTGTTCTCGTGTTGGAATTATAATTGTCTCACGGTAGTCGCACATTGCACAAGTACTCCCTTCTTAAATACAATGTTGTAACAAATGTAAACTTTGGTTCAGTTTGTACAGCAAGAGGATATGAGTCAACCTATACCTGTTTCTTCTTCCTGGTGATGCTTTACGTTTCTATCGGTAAGTCACCAATTTGTATAATTTTTGAAGCACATTACAGTTTTGAAGACTATATTCAATTTATGATATATTAAATAAACAATCGGTCTAAATGTCCAAATGGTCTAAAGTTTCGACACTCATTACACCGACATATATTTTCAGGGCCACTATTTTCCCTTGTATACGAAGAAACCACTGCTTCCGTCCAATGTCTTCTCTACGCAGTATGGATCCAAACATTTTTGCACCTCTGTCTGATCCAGACACCAGTGCCGCACCTCGGATACCGGGTCAACCTGTACAGCATTTGATTATACCGGACACCCTAAACAACTTAGGTGAAGCAGATGCGAGTGCTACACCTGGTGCAGCTGAGTGCTCAAGCGTGGTGCAGATGGAAACGATACCTGTAGCCATCAAACATGGAGTACTCGATCGACGCGTATTGAGGTTCTACAAATTACACCGTCTGAACAAACAGTGCCCGCTAACTGAGTTTACAACGAAAGGAAAACCATCGCATGTACGGAGACACTTTATGGAGAAGTATTGTGGAGTTCGGCGACAAAACATTGCCATGTATGAGGAGGCTGCATTGAACATTACTTTCTCTATGGAATGTACAAGTTCTGATACTGGTGCAGACACTGTTGAAGATATACAATTGACGTAAACTGGTGGTTATGCAAGTGACCCCACAGCAAGTATTGGGAGTACAATGGCATTTATTAATGTTCCTACAACAGATATGCGGAATTTAAGTCTGAGAAACTGTGGGAATTCCTTTTCGGATGTGTATGACAAAAGTCAGACTAACTTTATACCCACGGAAACTTCAGCAGGCGTATTTGATGTCGGTGTACTAGAAGTTTACGAACTTCACCGCCAGGATAAGAAGTGTCCTGTTCGTGGATGCACAATGAATGGAACTGCTTTTAATGTTCGTCCGCACTTCATGCAGACATATTGTAGAGTCAGTCGTCAGAACATTTGTATGTATGAGGAAGCCCTAACGAATATGATTACAGCCGGACAGGACATACCATTAAACAAGTTCGAAGGCACTGGTGCAAGGACTGCCGAACCAAATGCCTGCACCCACTCTTCTGCAGTTACTTTAAATGACACAAAAACTTCCGTGTCAATGAGCCAGAAACTGTAAGTTCGGGAAATCTTGAAAATGACCCCAAACCTCTGGGAATCACCGATATACGTGGTGCACAACCTCAACCGTTAGTAGCAACTCACGTCCATTCAATTCAGAATGAATTCAACGAGGATACTTTGCAACCACGCTCGCCACCAGTTACTACTTCACATGGTGCAATCGATACTCAAGTGTTAGGGTACTATAAAATGCATTATTTTGAAACAAAAAGTCCCGTACATAATTATACATTCCAAGGAAAGTCTTATGCTGCGCCGTCATTTGATTGAGGTGCACTGTAAAGTGCGAAGGAAACATGTGAGTGCTTCTAATGATAAACTACGAGAACAGCTTCGTACTGCATCAAATGTTCCAACTGCATTGTCCGCTGTTGGTGCAAGCTATGAAGTCAGTCATCAACCTCTGCACCTGCGTAATGCCAGTGACACCAGTAGTGATACAACCGACATTGATTGTAGATAACAGGTTGAAACTATAACATTGGAACACAGATGCTTTTCCTATGGATGGAGATCAATCAATGCGATGCGCTACGAAACAAATACAGGAACCCGTGGACAACGTAGAAGGACGTGGTGCAAGTAGTGCTGGTGCACCTGGGAGGACAGTTTCGACGCGAAAACGTGGGCCTCTCTGCACCGCAATTCAGGTTCGTATAGTAGCGGAAAGGCTAAGAAGACGGCGAAATCCGGAAACTGCACCAGCTGTTCCGGGGTCACTGGCCAAGTTTTTGGCAAAAGTGAAGGTAGCATTTCATTTTTAGGGCTGCAGATGACAAGCTGTATGCTACACGCCCACACCATTGTAAGGGGTTTAAGTTTAACGTCTGTTCCAAATGCAGAGCTTATGTGTTTGGTGCAGAAGTGCCCAGAAAATCGTGGTACACCAAATGCTGTGAGAATGGCACGATGGCTCAAATATCCGAAAACTCTGCACCACTCCGAATTTATCCGCCGCACCTTCGTCGTCTCTTCAAGGGAGAAGCTGTAGATGCACGAAATTTCCGGGAAAACATCCGTCAATTTAACAGCGCATGTGAGTTTGCCTCATTTTGCCATTATTCCATTCAAGCCCCCGGACATGGCCCGCAGACACTCAATGTACACGGACAAACGTACCATCAGGTGTCAGAAGTGGAAGCTGAGGAAGGAGTCATTCCTATGTATTCCCAACTTTATATTCTGGATTCGGGACAGGCAAATGCGGAACGCTTCCGTCAGCCGAACAACAACATGTGCCATGCGACAGTTATGGAGGTTGTTGATGTTGCGATTCGGCGTGTGATCCCGCACTATCAAGTATTTAAGACAATCAAAGATTTGGCACTTGCACCTGACGCAGATGAATTTGGACCCCGGGAACGTCGTATGTACATCGGGAACGAGGTGCAAAGTGACGTCCGCAGATGTAACGTCCCGACTACTACTGACGAAATTGCCATCTTTAGTACCACACCAGACGGGAAGGCGCCGAGCCAACGCTATGTGACGGTGCATTACCGCAATGGTGGTCGTCGCAACATGCGGTATGGCAACCCTAGCCTGGACCCTATGGTATACCCCATTTTGTTTCCGTTAGTGAGTAAGGGTACAAGTTCTCCCTTTATCGTCCACTAATAACAGAATCCTACTGAACCGCAGTTTATCCCTGATATAGGCGGTGCAATGCCCAATGCAGGAATTCGCAGTTATTTCATTTTGTAAATTAGATCTGAATACAATGCACGTTGGTGCGATGTCCTGTTAACTAGCACGAAGTTTTTCATTACCTTGCAGTAATTAGTGTGAACTCCGGTGCATCGCAGTGTATCGACGATATAGGCGGTGCCATGTCTAGGGGGAGACCTGTTGCAGGTATTTGTGTAAATTATGTGTGATTACAATGCTGTTGTCATTTCTTTTTACTAAAACGATGCTTTTTTCATTATCTTGCAGTAATTGGTGGTAACCCTGGAGCACTGCAGTTTATCGGCGATATAGGCGGTGCTATGCCTACGGGGACCCTGGTGCAGGTATTTTTTAGAAATTAATTTTACATAAAATAAAGTACACGATGGTACGATTCAGTACTTCTCAACCGCCTATGTTCCCACTGCAGTCACACATCAGCGTTGTGCTGGAACGGACCAACCACATGGACACACGCACAGTGATAAGGAGAACGTGTAAGTCGGGGAAGGCGATGACGTTGCCAGTGGTTCAGCGTCTTCGCGAAATACAAGCAATCTTCGAAGTAAATGATTACAAATAATTTACATGTGAAAACCAGTATCATGGTGCAGTTGATGTGATGTTAACAACAAAATTTGTTATTCCAGCCACCACTGTGCCTGCTGATGCATCTCATGAACCTCAGGGAAAGGAGGACATGCGTGAAGAGGGCGCAGCCGATTCAGAGGAAGATGATGTTGGTGTAGTGGAAATACGTCTCCGACTCTTTCAGGAAATAGAACGAAAAAGGTCACCCAGCTTCGGTTCTATTGCAGCAAGTTGCATATCCAAAACCAAGACGATGAGGATGCGACATTCAATCCACTTTTTCCGGCCGGGAAACTATTACAACAATATGTTGTGGATGCATGAGTGAAAACGGAAGAAGAACGCCTAAACTGGTGCATACTGCACCCGAAGGAATTACAGGCAGAAAAGTACCAGGGGCTCCTTCATTATATCGAGAGTGAGGCCGAACGGCAGGGGCTTAGACCTGGCACTGCCACTATCCTCTCTTCGTTATTTTCCTGAAGTGACCGAGTGCTACAACAGGCTTACCAAGACGCTATGGCAGTTGTAGCGAAATTTGGTAAACCGGACTATTTCATAACCTTCACCTGCAACCCCCGCTGGATAGAAATAGTGGAATATCAAACAGCCCTGGACCGGCCGGACATTGTGGCTCGGGTGTTCAATTTAAAGGTGCACCAGTTCCTCCATGACATCATCAAAACGAAGATCTTTGGTGCAGTTGTTGCCTACAACTACACCATTGAAATCCAGAAGCGGGGATTGCCGCACATCCACCTACTTCTCATCGTAGAAAAATATGCCAAACCGAATACCGCAGAAAAATTGACGCCGTGATTTCAACGGAAATTCCAGATCCGGGCAGACACCAGCGTTTATATGAAGCTGTGAACACCCACATGATTCATGGTCCTTGTGAATCCGGTGCGATGTCGCGACCTTGGATGCGCGACAGTGTCTGCACCAAGGGATTTCCGAAAAAGTTTACAGACCACACGGTTTTCAATGAAGACGCGTACCCTGAATATCGTCGAAGAGATAACACCAACTGCAGCGTGACAATAGGAAGGAATTCCGTGGGCAAAGCGTGGGTTGTTCCGTACAACCCATTCTTGATTCTGCGTTATGATGCTCACACAAACTTGGAGGTGTGCTCATCGATCAAAAGCGTCAAGTACATTTATAAATATATTTACAAGGGTCATGATCGCGCTACGGTTGTCATCACTGATACAGGAAGGGTAGTTGCACCACAAGATCATCCACCCCAGAACCCCGGAACTCTTGCCGTAGACGAAATCAGGAAATATATGGGCGGCCGTTATTTTTCTGCACCAGAGGCAATTTGGCATCTTTTCTACTTCAACATGCATGGGAGAAGTCATTCTGTTCAAAGGTTAGCAGTGCATCTTAACAATGAACAGCAAGTTGTCTTCCGACCTGGGGAAGTATGGCAAGCTGTGGAATCTGCCCAGAACAAGCATTCAACTTTGACAGCATGGTTCATTTTGAATTAAAAAGACGCCGAAGCTCGACAGTATTATTACGTCGACATTCCCTACTACTACACCTGGATTACCAAGAAGCGAAACAGTGGTGCAAAGAATCAGTTCTGTTGGACGAAGAGGAAATCTTCATTTAAGTTGGTTTCCAGAATGTACAATGTTTCTCCGGGCCAGACAGAATTATTTTGCCTCCGTCTTCTTCTGCTCCATGTCAAGGGGTACACCAGTTACGAAGATGTGCGAACCTTTGATGGCGTGGTGCATGCCACGTTCAAAGATGCCTGCATCGAACGTGGACTGATGGACAGCGATGCATGGTGGTGGGATGAGACAATGGAGGAAGCTGCCGTGTTTTGCATGCCGGTGCAGCTGCGCCAACTTTTCGCATCGATCTGTGCTCACTGGCCGAACGGTTCATTCAATATTAACCTTCATGAATCAACAACACCCATTATTCGTCCCGACTACTACTGACGACCCTACTGAAGTAGGGTGGGTTATTATGCTTTTGCGTAATATGAATCCGAAGATATGTTTGGTCAACAGGACGCGCATGCTGGTGGCGAGGTAAACACCACGAAATTCTGCTCGGCAGATTTCAAGGAAATGTCGAGGTCATACCGAAGATCAAGCTTGCACCATCAGATCCAGACCTTCCCTTCAAACTTTCACGTCGTCAGTTTCCTGTTCGACTTGCGTTTGCTATGGGGTAATTTCATAGCAATCCGGAAGGGTTTGTGCACCAAGGTGCTCAATTTTCGAATTCCTCGCAATGTATGATCCTCCCACCGAGTACTTTACATTTCGCGCTACGGTTCAGACGTCGGTCCATTTTGGCGGGAAATACGAAGTATTTTGAAGGCCTAAGGCGAAAAGCGCATAACTCCCAAACCCGTTGGGCGAATTGAGTGAGGTTTGCTTTAAAAAATGCAGAATTAAATTCTTTAGAACGATTTTCCACAATTTTTTGATATCTTTCATAGATTTCTCAAAATTTCAACCAATAGATTGAAAAAGTTCTAAATGAAATTCAAATTAATCAAAACTTTCAAAATTGCTGCACTTCTTTTCAAAATTTTGACAGAAGTATGTGAGTTGCCCCAAAAACCTAGTACACCGTCCTAGATAATTGAATTGCCTATCTTCTGAAACAAACGTGACTCGAATCGGTCTATGCGTCCGTGAGTTATGTACTTTTCGCTGTGGTACTATAAATGTGTGAACCTATGACCATAACCAAGTCTCAGGGGCAGACAGTACATAACGTGGCTTTTATCTCCCGAAGCCAGTTTTTTCTCATGGACAACTGTACACCGCATTTTCCAGGGTGACGTCCGAGAAAAATGTGGTCGTGCAGATTGGGGAAGACGAGCACGAAGATACCGTGAATTCCATAACTGCAAATATTACAGGTCCACGGAATACTGAATTCTGATCATTGCTAAATGCTGGTGCAGGGACTACCCACCGTGTGCATAGCTATATGCTGGTGCAGGGAGTAGTACACAATGTTAGTAATATTAGCCCCTGTCCACAGGGATGAATGCTTTCATTGGTATATGCTGGTGCAGGGGTTTTCCAACGTGTGCATTGCCACATGCTGGTGCAGAGGGTCTTTTGTTGTGATCATTTCTATATTCTGGTGCAGGAAATACCAAATTATTGCATTGCTATATGCTGGTGCAGAGTGTAAATTATGTGCATTGCTATATGCTGGTACAGGGTGCAACGTTCAAATAGGCCGGAAGTCAGTGTGACAAATTCAGGTTAGAACCAACCGGACACACACCGGGACATTATATCACCCGGCCCACTAGCAACGACTGCCACATGTCTTCAAAACCTCATCATGTCATGCTCAAATTTCCTGCCCATCTCGCCGTACTAGTTTTCTAGACGTGCGATCGCAGCAGTAGGATCCCCTCCGCCACAGTAGTGCGTGTTCTCTTCTCAAGTCATCGGTAATATCATCATTATCAAGACTAATGGTGTAGAACTGTTAATGTACGGCATTCTCAGCTACTCTCTCCAAGAGTGTGACAACCGTGACATTCCTAACGGAACACCGTCCGGATCCTTCGTCGGCACAAATTGGAGGATGCCGACTTTAGTTTATAGCTCTGTTTATGCTTATAGGGTGCTATTTGTGCAGGATGTCCTTTCTAATCCCTGTTTCTGAGCGGAAGGGACAAAATATTTTTAAAATGCTGAACGGTCACTCTGGATTTCTCAGATGAACGGTCACTCACCAGATTTCTTTGTCTGTAACTAGTGTATAAGAATGACTTTAGGATAAACTGGTATAGTTCTTGACTCCATCTCATCCTGACATCACCTTCGATTATTAACAAGAAATCTTATGTTCAACCCGCCGCGCCCTCCACGCATGGATGCGAATATGTTTATTTCCTGAAGAAAATATAAAATTGTGAGACGGACTTGGCCTGCCTGACGTGAGTTAATCCATGCAAAGTGTCTTGTCACTGCTTTGATCTTTTGGACTTTGACGTTGGAAAAACTTATGCAGAATAATCATCCATCACGCATTAATTCTCTCTTTGTGTTACAGGCTCACTCTCTGTCAGGAAAAGCGCCCACCTGTGGGACCCGGATCGGATTTTGCGCCAGCTCAAAGTCGGTCAAGAATACATCGAGCCCAACGTGGAGGGCCAGCCTGGGGACCCACCATGTCGAGGGAAGGAAACAGTAAAATACGGGAGGAAATCATGGGCGGGATTGGAGGAGCCGATAGAACTCCTTCAACCCCTCTGCGAACTACAGGATGACACTAAGGTCACTATGAATCGATTTCTTAGAGGCTCCAAGACCATTTTGTACGTGTGAAGAGTCGTGGAATGAGTTCATGGGATTGACTCAGTCAGTCACTAGCGGAGAATATTTTGACGGTAGCGACGACGCCTGGCCTCAGATGAGTAAGTCACGATGTAAGAGTATAGCACATATGTTGGGTATCCCTCAATGGAGAATAATATGAGTAATCAAGAGTGAATTAATGAAAATCATACTGTTGAAAATCAATTTTCCTACTTTTTGTTGCATAGTAAGTAGCCTTTCCGAAATAATTTGAAAACAACAACATTGAACTAATATGCAGCAGTACAGCAATGAGTAGTACAAATTAAATCTCGGTTTCCATTATAGAGTAGATTTATCCAGAATTCTGCTTATCCTCCAAAAATCTCTCATCTTCCACGTAAAGTTCCCATGTATGCATAAATAAACATAAATGTGTTACTGCAAAAATCGGACTGGGCATAAAAAATGCGTGGCAGTAAATGTGGGTGCACACTGTGTGAAAAATATGGCGGCGGCGGTGCGGTGGTGGTTGCCGCAGTGGTGGCGGAGTGGAAAAAACATGGGAAAATTTACTCGACGGGGTATGATTTCATCTGCGTGGATGTACTGTTATTGCCACTGTAGGGACACAGTGTATGCGAGAGTAACTGTGATGCTAAGGAAGACTCTCAGGGATACGTCTACTCTCTAGCTTTATTAAGCCGCAACTGGCTCTGATCCTGTGGTACGGAATCTCTCGTAGGAAGGTATTAGCATCTTAGGAATGGACGCTGAATACCTTGCATAACATGTCATAGGCATAACATTCATCATAGCACAGTGGACATACCAGTAAGTTGAATTTAATCAGCGTCAGCAGGAAAATCTCTGACGGAATTATCTCCGGCCCTTCGCGGGAATATCGCAAAGGGAATAAGTCAGCGGGAAAATGAATGGGGGAATGTAGGAGCGGGATTATCTCCGAACTCCGTTCTTCGAGGTTTATCAATAATATGTGGCTACGAACCTCGGATAAACCTCCAAGAACATAGAGCAGCTCTCTTGAATTAAATTTGAAGTATAGCATGAATAAATTGCGTCGTCCTTGAATTAGCATACTGAACATGTTGTGCTCATTGTATTCTTGAACGGGACCAGCATGCTAATAGAGGTTTCTGTACCGGTAGTATGAAGTCCATTTGGCATTAATTGCTTCGATCATATACTTTGCACTTTCCAGGAAAACCGGAGTCCAAATTGAAATGAAAAATTGTCGGAGGGGGGCTCAGGAAACAACCTGTGCCATAACATAAATTTTGTCTAAAGCACTATTTTTATTAGTCCATTCAGTCAGAATGGAGCGAATCCAGGACGTGAAACATTGCTGATCAACCGCTGACGGGTACATGATTCATCAGAACGTAGTAAAAAGTATAAAAACTTTTTAAT
>WJFA01004113.1:0-11321 GCA_009870155.1 Pseudobourletiella spinata | reverse complement strand
TTAGAAGTAGTAAAAGTTGAAAACTCACGTCTTCTTCTGGATCTTTAAATCTTTTTTCAGAAATTACGTCCTGCTGAAGAACGATTTCATTGAAAATCTCATTTACTATTTTTAAATACAGATAATATTTTTCAGCGATTATTTACCTGCGTTATTGTTGTGTTTGCTGAACCAACTTGGCCATTGTTTTCGACCCAAATCGCGGAGAACAGTATCACCGACGCAAACGCTGCGAACGCGCCCATGGGAAAATATTAATTTCTTTGATTTCTCTTCTTTTAAGTTGTGCTACCTTGATTATATCCCACCTGTAATCGTTCGAATCAAACGGTGCTGATTTAATTGAATTATATATATACTATTAACATAAGTATATCTATCAGATTTATCAACGAGACAAAAGTTAAATTTCCTCTGATTGTTTTAGTTAGGTGTAAAATTGTATTCACAAGCTTACGGACTCGGAAAAAAATTGTTCAACACCGTAGACTTTGAACACTAGGGAAACCACAACCGAACATCCAGCATCCTCTTTGTTCGAGAGAAATACTGAAAGTTAACTTAATGATGCTAAAGAATCCTACAGTTGCAGTGAGCTGACTACCAACGAGTACTATTTGAATGCTGTCCACACAGTATGGAAATAATACGAATCTTTGGCGTGAATCACGAACGTAGTCACAATCAAATAGTACGAAGTTGAAAAAAACTTGGCAGTAACCAGTTGGAGGCGGTACAGGCGTATTTATGCAAAATCATCCAATACACACATCGTCCTGCTTGTAGTGGGGTCAGGAGGCTGCATAGCAACTAAACTCAGACTCAAAGAGTATCCCATTTTCGATTCAAAATGCTTTCAGCATCATGGTTTTCTACGCAGTTGAGACATGAGCCAAGCGTAATCTAAATGTGGGAGCACATTTTGCTTGTCCATACTGCATCAAACCATAAGGAGGACACAATTATCTCTTTTTTCGGTAGTTTTCCGGCATCGAGATAAAGATGTAATGGTAAGAAGGATTGCTCACCCTATAATTTGGTATGGAGGATGAATCAGTCCAACATTCTCCTTTAAACGGCTCGTTAAAATCTTGACGAGCTAGTATCAGTCCACACCCTTTCCTTACAAACAGCCACAAGCATCTAAAATCAAACTCGACGGGTGACCGCATCAACAGATAATGATAGCGCAATCAGCATTTCGTTATGAAACTTTCCAGTGCATATTTCTCAAGTCTTTTCTATGTTCCATCTTACCATGCTATTAAATTGGTTCCTAACATTGTCCAATCTAGGTGCTGGAAGATGCTTACTTCATAAGGCAGTCACCGTAATCCTTCGCAAAGTTGTGCACACACAAAGTAGTATCTGCGGCGAATTTGGACCAGCTGTCTCGGATTTACTGCCCTCGGCTGGACTCCTTTCTTGTTTTTCCTGTCTCCTGCGGGCGAGGCCTCCGGGATCAAACGAATTACGGATGGGCAAATTCGGTGATGGAGCGAATACGTGAGGAGAGGGTGGCGACCAGACTTCATGAGCTTGCCGTTAAGTGGGTTCCTGTTGGCCAGTTCAGGGCATTTTGATGGGTACTGGTTTTTAAGGTCCATTTCCCCATGAATTCCACCCCTTCACACACGTTTACGTCCGAATCAAACGACTACCCTCACCGTTGCCGGCTCAAGTATGAGAATTTGCGTGCAACGGTGGAGCCTGCGATTGAGAATTTGTCCGTGCGAGAATAGGCAGAGGGTTTATTAGCTCACCTTACGGCCAGGAACATCGTCGGTGGATATTTAATTCAGCCTTGGAACTTTTAGAAAAAACAATCATAAAATCAATGATAATTACTATTAGTATTGTTATTATTATTACTATTCGTACCAGGCTTTGAAATTGGTTCGTTCATAAGGCAGTCACCAAAGTAGAAACTACGGCGAATTAGGACCAACTGTCTCGGTATACCGCCTTCGGCTGGACTACTTTCTAGTTTATTTCTGTCTCCTGCGGCCCAGGCTTCCAGGATCTAACAAACGGATGGGCCAATTGGGTGATGGAGCGAATCCGTGAGGGCCGGGAGGCGACCGGACTTCAGGGGCTTGCTGTTCAGTCGAGTGTATACCTTCCGATGAATTTCGCCCTCTTTCATGAAGCTATATTAAGCTCGATTTACCTGTCATTTTAAAACGCACGTAGATGACTAAAATTTACGAGGAAGATTTTCGAGGAAATTTAATGTTTTGTAATTTCAATTTTTGAATTTTGTTAATTTTATCAAATACTTTTTAGTTTATTGGATATTTCTTAGTTTTTTAATTTTATTGGATACTATTGACTTTATTGAAACTTTATTAAACTTTATTAAATAATTTTTAATTTTCGCGACTTTTTGTGCATGATTTTAAATTTTATAGATAACCCCTACTTTTTTGATTTGTTTGGATTTTTCTAAACCTAGAGCGGGGTTTCCGATTTTTTTTTAGAATTTTCAATGTATTTGATTAAATTTTTCTAAATATATCTCTTGTGATTTTTTTGCAAAATCTTTTGGAGTGTGGTTTCACATTTATAAAACAGAACTTTTAATATTCTTTGGATATAATCTTCCAGCGATGATAGCGAAGGCATAGAAATTGGTTTGAATTCTTGAAATGGTCCTTTTTAGATGGCGAATTTGTGTTAAATAAGTTGTATTTTTTCTGAAATTGTTTGAAATCATTGATTCTAAGTTAATGTAGTTGAGTATTTTTAAAATTATTTGAATATGTTTGTCTATTCTAATTTTTTGAATTTGAGTGCATTAGAATTTGTTTAACTGGAAGTTTTTAATTCTTTTAGAACTATTTTAAATTGAATACAATTTTTAGATTTTCTTTAAAAATCTGTTTAGTTTTTTGATGTTTTTATAATTTGTTTTGATTTTTTTAAATTTTTTAGATTCGTTCATAATTTGCTCGCGTTAGTTTCAATTTATTTTAATTCGTTAAAACTGGTTTGAGTTTATTGGAATTTGTATGGATCTGTTTGAGATTGTTTGATTTTGTTTGAGATATTTTGAATTTGTTTAAGATTGTTTGAATTATTTTGAGTTTGTTTGAATTTGAATTTGTTAGACATTGTTTGAATTTTTTTGAGATATTTTGAATTTGTTTGAGATTGTTTGAATTTGTTTGAGTTAGTTTGAATGTGAATTTGTTTGAGATTGTTTGAATTTGTTTGAGATTGTTTTAATTTGCTTGTATCTGTTCGAATTTGGTTAGATCTGTTTGAGTTTGTTTGATTTTTTTTGAGATTGTTTGAGTTTGTTTGATTTTTTTGAGATTGTTTGAATTTGTTTGAGATTGTTTGATTTTTTTAGATTGTTTGAATTTGTTTGAGATTGTTTGAATTCGTTTGCGATTGTTTGAATTTGTTTGAGTTTGTTTGAGATAGTTGGAATTCGTTTGAATTGGTTCGAATTTTTTTCGTCTTCCTTGATTTGTTTGAACTGGCTTAAATTTTTGCGTAGGTTCAGCAAGATAAGTGGACGTGTAGGTGGTAACTTTGCGGATATGGAGGATTATGTAAGTTGATAGTGGTGTTTTTACGCACAAATATCCTTGCTCAATCTTGCGGCGCGTTCCGCGGGTGATTTCGGATCGAGTCGCGCGGTGCTGGTTTGTATACTACGGTGAGGCAAAAATGTCCAACATTTCTTCAAAAATTGGTAAGGTTGCTTTCGTGTTAAAGAATTTTTGTTTTAAGTTCAGGTTTTAATATGCTTTATTTTTTTATTTAAATTCAAATTCTCATTCAGTCAAATGACAAATTGTATGGTAGAAATGTGTTAATCCTTCAGAAGCGAAGGACATTGTGGCTGGCTTCCTTACTGCACGTGGAATGGGACGGCGTGCTTGGTGAATTCGAGTTTACTAGAATTTATAAAGTAAGTAAATAAAAAGTGGAACAGTGGAATTAAAAGGTTTGAAGTCTTCATATTATTAGTATTATTATTTATTTATTTTAATTCTCATCAATTAATTAATTTCGCATTTTTAGGGATGCCATACAGGAAGAAAAGATTCCAACGTCTTCCTGCCCGGCAGCTGGATGGTGGGAGTTTGTCCTTGCGAGCACCTGTGTGCATCTAGGGTTCGCCCTTATGAACATGGCAGCGCCTTGGATAAAGGATTGGGCCCTATTGCGCATCCTGTCTGGCGTATAGACGGCTAGGATAGGGATTGAATCCCTCCGGAGTAGGCTCAGCCGGTGGATTCGTAACAGTCGCGTCTCTACTACCATCAGTTCAGAAGAGGTTCCTCTTTTCCAGCGAAACCCACTTGCTCATCCTCCCCCCTTTAGATACACTTAAATTTACAGGATCATCATGTTGTGAGTCCAGATTTATTGCACTCTGCCCATCCATGCAATGGTGAATAAATTTTATTAGTTACCATGGAAGCAGTTGTTTTTTTTGCTAGAGTGAGCTACAGCATTAGAAACTGCAAGTTGCTTTGATGCTCACCATCACCCTAAGGAATAGGATGTACGGTTTTATCAACGCGAAAGAAAAAGTGTTAAACCATATCATTTATATTGGCTATGCCACCATTTATGAAAGGCTAAACCTAGCACTTAACAATGTACCTGTGAAGGTTTCAGTAATAGCGCGGTTCCAACAAAAAATTTTTGAATATCTGTACCTTAATTTCTTTAAGGCCCGCATAAGTGGCTTTGATAAGATTGTTGACTTCGAATTGTATTGGAAGCCAATTAACTTTATGTTTAAAATTGATGGTAAAAGTATAGAAATATCTCTGCCTTAGTAAGCCTTCCCTTTTGCTCCAAATATGTATATTAGAACTTACATTCTCAAAAAATAGGAATATAGTATAGGATGTATGAGTCCGAATGCCGAGCACAGCGCTGGAGACCTGTGGTTATCAACCGGTCCTAAGCTGGTTGGTCGCGTACCCAAGGAGGGAAGGCAAACTTTACCTGCTCATGTATCTGATAACTAATCTTACTTTTACCTGAATAAACAATTGGCTTTTATATACAAAGAAAACCTTAAAGTAGAACTCTACTACACAAAAGTCAACTATCTAAATAGGAGGCCCAGTCACTTTAATACTTTTTATGATGGGTTTGTGATCTAGAGACTAAAATCGGTCTTGGTAGTCGAAGACCGATCTCGGTTGCGGTCTCTCGCAAAGAAATCAAAGACCGAGACCGAAGACCGACCGGTCTAGACCGAAAGACCGAGTGCGCATATAAGTGATTTACTATATAATCAATCAATGTCATGATTTCAGTGGGTGGGTCAAACTCACCAATTTTGTCATCATTTGAGGTGGGTCCTAAAGTTTTCAAAATTTGATGACATTAGTTATGACTTATAACTAAGGCGCGTAAAAAGCATAAAAAGCACTAGTGAGCATAAGTGATTTTAGACATGTGTTTCCTAGGTAAAATCGAAATCTAGCTATTTGAAAACCCCAACTTCACTCTTTCTTACTTTTTTCAAAAAAACTTAAAATAGCGCATAACTAGGGAAAACCGAGCATAAAAACCATAAGTAGACCTAAAAAATACGTTACTCTATCAAAAAACGTAAAATAAATTCTAAAATGTTACCAAACTAAAAAAATATTCAAAATATCAAAACAATTTGCTATTCAAACTGTCGAAAAATATTTCCTGTGCGTTCAGAAGTTACTATTCTCAAGTGAAAAACCTTTTCACATGACCGCTAGTTTCGAACTCAGATAATTTTGACCCTTCACAACTGAAAGAAAGCGTAACAAATAATTGCAAAATTGAAAAGGAAGCATACTGAAGAGCTTAATACCAATTTTCTGTACTTTCTAGTACCATATTATGCGGCAGGAACCAGTTTTAAAAAAACATAAATTATTTTCTAAAATGAGCATAAGTTTGCGCGCCTTATGACCCCTCATATTTACTGAATGTCTTTCACCAATACACACAAGCGTACCCCGAATTTTTAAAGCGTCATATGGCCAAAATATTCACGACAGATGGCAATGCAGATGCGAAACAAATGCTTCGGCCGTGGTTTAAAATTAGAGACCGATTTCGGTTTTTGTCGGTCTGGTGCTTCAAGACCGACGAACCGATCGGTTTTTTAAAATTCAAGACCGCAACCGAGACCGAGTTGGACTCGGTCTCGGTCTCGGTTTAAACCGATAAAGACCGAGACCGACTTTAATCTCTATGTCATCCAATATGCTCAAAACTCATATTTTCCGCGCTTGAGCCGTCAGAAATTTATATTTTCAAGTTGCATATTGGAAGTTTCCTTCGAGAGGCTTCAAAATTTTTCCTTTCCCAAACCGATGAAACACTCCTATCTTTTAACTTTTTACCATCTTATTGCATTCTGCAGTTAATGGAAAAAACTTTCATAATCTCCCTAATCCTATTATCGGGAGAAAAGTTTTTTCGACCTTGGTCATGGCATTACTCTACGAATGCTTAAATTATGATTTCGTTGTAGTAAACAGCCGGCAAGCAAATTGCAAACATACATTTTTGACAAATCAAGCAAGGAAATATGATTTCTGAGCATATTGGATCAGACTCATCGTAAAAGTGCTCTTTGAGTAACTTTTACTCACGATTGGAAGATTTTGGGCCCTTGGCTCATTAAAGCCCTTATGAGATTTACCATGTTAAATTTCCCAGAATCGGAGTTGCTGAAATTTTAAATTAAATTTATCAGCTAGACGTTAGCTGGGTGAAAGACTTAGGGCTAGCATATGCTAGGGTAGGATCACACACCCTATTAACCCCGAGCGGATCCGTTATGGACATCTGACGGAAACTACTATTAAGGTGTACGTTTTCACGAATTCTCCGGAGCATTTCAGCCTCAGTAAAAGTGTTCTAACGTGACTGTCCAACCACATACCTTCTTCCAACTCAAAGCATGTTGAGTCTAGCACAAGCCCTCAGGCTTAACTTAATTTAATCTCTTCTTTCTCATGGGAAATCCCATGTTAATTTTCCCAAAACTGATTTCGGCGAAACGTCAAGTTTGATTTTTTTCCGAAACTAGGCTTTAGTTGGGCGAAAGATTTTACAGTTAGTATATGCTAGGCTTGGGTAATATGCCCTATTAATCCCAGTTCAATCCCTCGTGTACACAAGCTTACCCTCCTGTTCACAGGTGAAAATTTTCAAGGCTAGCAAAATTTCTCGATTTTTCTCATGTAAAAATTACAAAATATATTAAAATCTAATTCCGAAAGTACCCATGAATCAGTACCTCACGAAGTTACTCTGTATATACATATTTACATCGAGCGTATCCAAACTCACTGGCTCTTACATCACTCTTGTAACTTAACCTAACCAAATGCTTAAGCTTATGATTTGTTGATTTTCACAGCACTTAAAAGCTGAGGCTTTGAGGGAAATCTGACAATTTCCTTGGATACGGAATACGGGAGAAATGCATGATATTAACATTGCCATAAATGGACACTTTCCCTACCCACAATTCCTAAACAAGATGGCGCAGTTTCATAATAGACAGAGTTTGAAAAATATTTGATTGGCACTTCGACCCGTGTGCGTCGCTTTTGGTATTATTTGAAGTGAGTGAACCTGGTGAGTGTGGATGCATATTTGGATTACATAATTTGGTAACTAATAAGCTTGTTGTAAGTCAGCCGTCACCAACTTGAACGTTTGGAAGTAAGATTCCACAAGAACAATTGAATTTCACAAAGCGCAAACTAGGCGTCTTTTGTTTATTCTTTAAATAAACTGACAAATGAACACAAATGTTATACCTCCTCTGATGTTTCGGACAGTACTGAATAAGGAAGATGCACTTACATTAGAGATTGGTCAGATTGCAGGAACAAACCACAGGTATTTCTTGTAAGACAGCTACAGAATTTTTAATGCATGTTACTTTAGATCTAAAAAATCAGCACTTGAAAGTTTCATATGAATTAGTCAAAAGCCTAAGGTAACAATTAAAAATGAACATGGAATTGGGTAAGATGTAGATTGTAAGATTAATCTAACTCAAGTTCGATCAACCATTTTTGATTCACGATTTAGTCGCAAAATTGCGCTATGAACGTGCTAATGCCATTTCCTAACGTTTATTTTCCGATACTTTTGCGACGGTTCAAATTAAATCGTGCGTATATTTGCCACGCACATGCACCCTAAATTTTAGGCAAATGCTCGCCGTGCTATAAGATTTTCCTTTATTCTCTATCAGAGGAAGCAGTAATATTTTTATGATTCAGATAGGGCAGGAAAAATTTAGTGCATACGCACCAAATCTACTTCACGAGATTACATGATTTAGCTTTTCTAAATAATAATCATTATGAGGACGCTTCAAAAACATAAATAACGGCCAAGTCTTAGATAAAAAAGTAATTATATGAACAATTATGATTGGGCTTTAATTGAAGTCCGCATTTTGATGTTTGATCGACACAGTTTTTTCCTCCCAGTAATAGTTCGAACGCATAATACAAACCGGAAAATAAAAACGTCTCGAAAATTATCGTTTCAATTCAGATTCAAAATTTCAAAAATTTTATTTGTCCAATATGGAGTAGGAGCGCGGGGAGCATTAATGATACATTTATAGAATCAAGTTATTTTACTCAAATCTTATGACTCAGGAACCACTGAATTTCTTTATATTAGCCTGACATTTACAAAATACCCTCCATTGTACACGATGTTAATGTTGTTCTCCGCGTACACGTAAAGAATTATCATTATGAGTTAATTCAATTTAAGCAGGAAGATAAAGATAAAAGATCAGAAAAATGGTTAGATGTCAGATCATTCACGTTGACAGGCGGAGGTACAGGATACAGGGTCATACAACTTGTCCAATCGTGAGCTCTGATGTTTGATGGTGCTGAAAATTTGGTATTAAATGCTCCGCTGTTTTTGTAAATTTCCACTCCAAGGTCATCTCAAATTCAATATTCAAATACGCTCTCTAACTTTTAAATTAATTCCGCCGAACTGAAACGTATGAGGTTCGACACATTCCTGAAGAGAGAGAATCCGTCAGTATAAAACGGATGTGACAAATTCTCATGAACACTTCACAACATCCGACAACAAAATTTCTAAACGATCTTCTACATGGCAAAAATTGGCTATTATTAACGACATTAAGAAAAGTATCATAAAATTTCCTGGAAAATGGGAGCAGAAAAATTGTCGTTGAAAATTTATAAGCTAAAAGACTACCGTACAACAACTAACAACCCCTAGGTTACCCACTATAATGAGTCTTAATTATTATCATCACATTTGATTACGACATTCGAAAATACTATGCACACAGGACTCACAATAGTTTCATACACGGCCGAACCACACACAATAACCTGACACCTGACCTCAGCACTTCAGTGCACATTTAAACAAAATAAAATAAGTTAGTTGAGTTATTACACACTAGATGTCGGGACGACAAAATTATTCGTCCCCAAGTAAATAATTAGATTTGTAGGTAAACGTATGCAGTGGACTGTGAGAAAGTTAAAAAACGAAGTCCCAGCACACCTAAAATTAAGTACCCTAATCCAGAAACGGGTCAGTTTAATACCTTTCGTGCCGATCATCAATGAACATAATGTGGTGATGTAACCCAGCTGATCCTCTGTGATTCGAAACGACGAGTAATAGAACTAAGGCTTGCACACGTCGAAGCCACGGCCCTTGGAGCCCAGCTGGAACAATTACATTGTTTTATATTGTGGCACTCATAACTGCGGGGTTCGGAGGGACTCCCAAAGTCCGGTCACCTAACCTGGTCCGAAAACACTTTGTGTTAAAACTACAACCATAAATTGTAATTCAAATTCGTACGGAATCCGATCCGGTACATGGCCGTGTTCTCCGTTGTTTTATTAGTCTTTTTGAGAGAGTACCCACGTTTGGTTATTATCAAGGGAATCCGGCAGGGTTGTTATATTAATACAATGATTACTGGTGATTTGGGATGGTATTTCAGGGCTGCGCATGACATTAAGGAAGATGGTTCATGTGGGTTTCAGTATAAGTGTCAAAGGGATTGTAGTTCCAGTTACCGATGATTTTAGAGAGAATTTAGTTGATAAGCACCGCTCATTTTGCATTTTACATCTTAGGAACAACGCCGTGAATAAATATTGCATGAAAAAGGTCACTGAGGTGGCACGAAGGTTAACATGAAAAGGTAGGGTTTAAGTGAAAACGCAGTGTGAATAACCCAACGAATGCGAATCTGCCCTTTTATCCTTACACACTACAAGGACTGATTACCATTGTTGTTTTTGTACCATGTAGCTACTGTGAGCAATGGTCTCCTTTCCGATGTCGTGCTGTATATATTCCTTATTTGTCTCGATGTACAAATACTTGATGCGTTGATCCCTTTACGTACGTCCGTGGTCATTACTTTATTATCTTATTGCTGACCTACCTCAGTTGCGTACACAATAGCATGCCATATAAGGGAGTTTGAGATGACCCTTCTTCCTTAACTCCACGTAGGATTTTAGTCCACCATATTTCATATCAATTTTAATTGATTAGGCTTACCGAAACGACAAGTGATTTTCCTTAAGTTATATGCAGTGAGTCCAGCGGTTCTTCGCAGAATTTTCATCCACGTCAATTAGACCGAGCTGCCAAGGCAGGGTGTTTCAGAATGATCTTCTATTCCTTGACTAAAATATGAATAGTACAACGTATAGACCGATGTGCATAAAGGTATCACTTTCACATATACGAAGGAGTAGGCCCCTGTGGGAAATGAATGAAAGTCACTTTTAAAATTATGGTTGCCTGAACATTAGTGACCTCCGAGATCATCTTGGTTGGATTTGTCCAGGGACGGGGCAATTGGTAATTGTCAATTAACAATTAGCAATTACAATTACCAATTAGCTAATTGTTAATTGTAATTGCAGCCTGAGCTATCAATTGTAATTGATAATTGTTAATTGAGGGATTTGAGCAACGCTAATTGTATTTTGTAATTGTTAATTGACAAGAAAATTAAACTAATTTCTAATTCAACTAAAATTTTCAATTACCAACTAACTTTGTTCCACGGGAATGATAGAAAAAGCGTTTTTTACTTTTTTTTAAATTTATTTTATTAATTTATTAATTAGTTTATTAATTTAGATTTGGACCATCAATGTTAGGACAAATCAAACCGACCTCTGCACATTGAAAGCCTATTCTTTTTCAAAAATTGGCATTTTTAGCATTTGAAGTTCCACAATACACTCAAATTCTTCCTATTGAGAAAAGCGTAACGAGAGAGGTACAAAACC
>WJFA01004112.1:0-11321 GCA_009870155.1 Pseudobourletiella spinata | reverse complement strand
GTTCCTTCTGGCGCTCTTTTTCAAGTTCTCTATCACGTTCCTTCTGGCGCTCTTTTTCAAGTTCTCTATCACGTTCCTTCTGGCGCTCTTTTTCAAGTTCTCTATCACGTTCCTTCTGGCGCTCTTTTTCAAGTTCCTTATCACGTTCCTTAGTGCGGTCCTTCTCGGGTTCTTTATCACGTTCCTTCGTGCGCTCTTTATCACGTTCCTTGACGCGCTCTTTGTCCCGATGCTTTTCGCTCTTCCTATCCTTGTCACTCTTGACGCGTTCTTTGTCAATCTTGACTCGATCCTTATCACTCTTGTCCCGTTGCTTATGCTTATCAGTTTTATCTCGACTGCCCTCATCATATTTTTTCAACTTCTGTTTGTCGTCATGATCTTTCCTATCTTTATCCTCCTTCTTGGAATCACTTTTGATCCGATCCCGCGGTTTATCAGTTTTATCTCTCTCGCTCATACTTTTATCCCTTTCATTTTTCTTCTTATTTTCATCCTCCTTGATAATTTCACGTTTGCTCCTGTCACGGGACCTATCCTTGCTGCCCCCGTCACTCTCTTTGCTAGGCTTATCAGTCTTCCCGTCTTTATCAGTCCTTTGTTTATCAGATTTCTTGTTGCCCTTGTTGGGTTTTGGAGGTTCGACAGATGAGTCAGATTCGCTGCGCGGCCTGCTGGGTCGTGATTTCTCCTTGGCTTCCTTGCCTGGCACGGCCCTGGGTCGACCCCCCTTTCCGGTTTGAGCTGGGGGGCTGGCTTGAGGCTTCCCTTTGCTGGTTCCCATGGTCTTCCTCCGCTTCTTGGCAAAGACTTCCGTCGTCTCTGAACTGGCGGTAGAGTCTGAATCTCCGGATAGGATGATGACCTTGCCCTTCCCAGGAGATTTTTTCCCAGCTTTCCCAGTAGGTTTGCTCGCTGATTTCCCCTTGGCGACGTGCGGGAGTTTTACGGTGGCATCGGACATGACCGTGGAGGACTCGTCATCACTTGTTCCGTGTTTTCGCTTCCGCGCACGGTTTTTCGCCGCCGCTGGTGGCTCATCCGAGCTGGATGATGAGGAAGATGGGATTCGCTGTCGTTTCTTTCTAGACTTCTCCTGACTCGCCGCAGGCGGCTCTTCGGATTGGTTGGCATTTGAGAGGAGCATTTCCTTGAAGCATTCACGGAGGGCATCCTGGGAGAGGTCCTTCTGAGCAAAGAGTGACTCAATCGTGGCGGCATACTCGGGATCATCGCATCCATCAAGAAGCAAAGCTTTCATTTCATCCCGGGTCATGTACTGGATGGAATCCAGCACAGCCTGAATCGCAGCTTGATCCTCGGCATCCATCCTCACTCCTTCCGTTCACAACTTTGTCCACGACTTGGTCCACGGTGATAACCTAAATGTAAATAAGCTTGAAGCCATCTTAATTTTACACTGGTGGAGTGAACACAAGATTCATAATCACATTTTTTGATATCATTATTGTTATTGTTATTATTATCATACGGAGGACACCTCAGACTTTGTTATTTTCTTAACCCGCCTAAACAATGACCAGGGATCAGAGGGTAGCTAATTACCCGCTGGAAATAACAGCCCTCTTCCACCATACTTTTCAACTCTCAGGCATTTATTTCAGTTTGTGACTGCGTACATGACAATAGGACGGAGTGGAGCATAGATTATACAAAAAATATAGGATTCAAAATCACAGTGATGACATATATATATATAGTTACAAATTTTATCACGCATGATCCAACCTGTTATTCCTTTAAGATCCACCGGTGGTGACGGCGGCGTTGATGCAGTTAGAGTTGACGAAGTCGTTTCAGATGATGAACAGAGGAATGAAGCAAGTCCTCGGTGTTGAACAGCTCTCAATTCTTTATCTCGATCTGACTGAAAATCTGGAATTGATTTTACATCATGCATGGAATAGTTAAAAGCTTTGACTAGTTATTTGTTGGGTCATAAACAAATTCCCAATTCCCAAAAGTGTCATGGACCTAAAACTGTCATTCCAGGAATGCCAAAACTGAGCCGAGCCGCCTTTATGGAGGCTTATCCTACGACTCAAAGCAATGGGTTGGATTTGAGGGTGGAATGGAACGACGAACGACAGTTGGGACCCTGATTTTTCACGCAGTTTTTTATAAACTCAAGTGAGACGCAATGTCTCAAATGTACATGGTTTTATGGCCCTGCAGCTGGCCCATGAAGAAGATGACGGTACGTAATAGGATCCTTAGCTCAACTGGACGGACTAGACGAGCTGGCATGAGGACGAGGAGAGGACGAAGGCTGGCTATGAGCAAGTTCGTATTACGTTACTATGGAGTGGAAAATACATTTTTTATACATGTGATAACACATTCCCAAGGCAAGGCCCAACGAGAAACCAACTAGGTCACTCGGAGGGTGCATTTTCTCCGACAGTCAGTACTGCCACAATTGGTTAAATAATTACTAACAGATCACAGGGATCTGTCAGACACTAGCAGGACGGATGGCAAGGAATCTCCGGAGTCCGTGGGAATGGTAAGGGTTATGCAGTTGGTCCAAAATTACCACGGAGAAACCCCATCTCTCCCACTCACAACGTCACAACTTCCTTTGTAATTGGTACGAAGCTGGCAGGATGCCAAAATGTTCACAAGTAGATAATAGTACTTATTATTCCGTCCGTCATCACCACGAGCACAATCATATGCACTTTCCACTACTCCTCCTAATAAATTACGGCTGAGGAGCTCATTGGAAAATATGTGGACACCGAGTTGAGCTATCGGTCATGGACACCCGTAGACGAAGCATAGAATATCCTTTGTTCTTATTTCGAAGAAATGATAGCAAATTTGGTCGTAGATAACTACCGAGTGAGCTGGAAAACTGGAATGCGGAGAAAAACAGATTCGGAGTAATAGGTTCCAGAAGGTCAATATTTATGTTGTTATAGTGTACTTAATGAGTTTAAAAATTCATTAGTTCGATATGTTGAAGTTGGTCCATAGGTCCAATGTAACGATTTCACTCGGCGACACGGTGTTAAGTTGCTTTAAACATCCATTTAGAGTCACTCAAATGTTAACACTATTGTCATTCGGAGGTCACAATTACAAATCATCCGGACCCGCTTCACTCGTCATCCCAGAGGTCGAGTGATCGGATCGGAAAATCCATCCTTGCCACAGAAAAAGTGAAGTCGGCGCCATGTTCATTCCCCTTCATAATTTGACACGGCAAAAAAATGAAGAAAACTAGGATAAATCCGCACACTCAACAGCGGACAGCCACTGTCACACTGACACTGAGATAATCGCACACTTTTACACGTGGAAAATACCGACAATTGCGGACTTGATGATCATGTATGTACATGACGGTCGTTACGTGTAGCATCATAATGATCATTACCACGGACCCAGGAAAATTTCACTGGTATTCACCATGAACCCTCATTGCCACTCATCCGGATGTATGACAAAAATAATAATTCCATGAGTTCAGATGAAGCAATAAAATAGGGAAAATGAAAAAAGCCCGATGATCACCATGTCTCACACACAAGTTATTCATGCTCAAGTTATGATGGTTGCTAATCCGAAAAATGATGGGAATACGGGGGGAAAATATAACACATTTCACACTGAACCAAGGCCTCGGATGTCAAGCGCCAAGTTCAGAGACTTTCAACTGCTATAGAAGTTTCAACTTAATTTTAACATGCCAATAAGAGGAAACTTTCAATTGGACCAACTTACCGCTTAACGTGGATGTCAACACCGGAAAAAATATCAAATCAGATCTTCCACATTCTAATTATTCAGCAGGCAAATTTTACGGCCGTTCTCACAAAAGTCATGTTTACTAAACACTAATAAAAACTACAAAAGAATGTTACTTCTATGTTACTTTCCAAGGACACACATCTTCTCCTGGTCCTGATCCGGGCTCGTCAAATCCAACACTGCGTCAGACCCGCCGCTGCACGCATTTATACGTGTTTCATGTCCTTTCCGTCTCAGCCACACGATGGTGCTCACGTCAGCCTTGCCAAATCTCCTCCTGGCAACTCCTGACACACCCAAAAATCCCACAAAAATCTTCATATTTCCACCATTTTTCCCATTTAGTTCTAAAAATTCATAAAAATAAATAGAATCCAGTTTTCCTCATCTCAAACATGGTCAAATATCAGTTGTTTACTAATTAAGCCATCTAAATCCAAACATGACCCAATGTTGATGCTTTGTTCTTTAAGCGCCAAAACTCGGGATTCAAAAAAATAAATACATAGAATTTTTAGAGGATACGATGTGGGCGCGGAAATTAAAACAGCATACACAGCGTCAGTTCTGCATCGTTGTATAATTAGTTTGCCCGGTAGAATTTCAATATCTGGTTAATAATATCCAACGCAGTTACGCTCCATCATGTTATTAGAATTTTTTTCAATTTTAATAAAAATTGCCGGGGCTGTCTCCACGTAGGATGTGGAGGAAAACTCTGGGTTTTGCCAGCTGCACAGAGCTGACATTGCCATCTTACAGTCATCAGTTCCAGTAAAGTGAGCCTCGACAGACCATCCTGGCTGCCCTCTTCTCCATGATAAGCCATACTAGGTTCGTGTAAACAAAACATTGGGACTTCATACACACACACACACATATACATACACACAAAGGCGCATACACAAGACAGGAGACAGAGATACGGCTCCTGGCTTCTGAATAGTCAAGTCTTATAGATAGGAGTTTTAGGGGCATAGAAGACTGCTACTACACCATAAACAGGAGGAAAAACGGAAAAGATGAAGCAAGGAGGTTGAAGCAGTAGTAGTAATAAGTAAGTACGTAGTAAATAACAAACTGGTCATCTCATACCACGGTAGGATGCTGATACATAGGAATAAAGGAGTACAAAAAAAGTAAAATAGTAGTAGGGCGAGCAAGCGAGCGGAGGATAGCCAGGGAATTTTATTCTGTTGTTACGACGATTGTTCCACAACGAAGACAGGGACGGAGCGAGCACATACACATAGTATCCCTCCTCAGCATGGAGTAAAATATATAGTGTAGTAACAAGGCCGAGAGGGAACAATGGAGTTTCGGATATTACCCGTGTGATTTCCAGGTGATCAAACCCGACGACTCTCAGGTTGACCACAACTCATCTGCTACCCGTGTCCAGACGCTTCGTCGGCTACGCTGGAGCCTGTCCGTGAGATCAGGTAAGACAGAGGGGAGACCTCCCTGTGCACATCATCTCTATTTCATAGCCATTGTAATCAAGTCATTAGTGACTGACTGATGGAATCTCCGGCCCGTCCGTCTAACGTGTTCGCGTGCGAGCCGTTCCAAAGCCCAAGTTAACTCCGTCTCATTCTATTAGTTTCCGACAAAAGGGAAGGCTCAAAAATTTTAAATTTTCCAACGTAGTAGCAACAACTATTAATACTTTGCCAAGTTGGTAACTTGATAAGACCCGAGTAAATGTACAAGCGTGGGAAATGACTGTGGTGAGCATGACTCACGCTATCATTCATATATATCGGTCTTTTATCGGTCGACCAAACATGTAACATTATATGGAGAGGGACGACAAGCGTAATGAACTTGGATAATTTTACTGCCTTTCCACAATTACACATCATCATCATCGTCGTCGTCTCCTCAATAATACATAACGTCCAAATATTCCGCCCCGACCAGCAGCAGTCGTCGCCGTAGTAGTTTGTCGAGAGCTTCCGCAGTGCCTGGTAACCTATAGATGCATGCGAGAGTCTTCTGACTGTCGGTCTGGCGGCTCTGATCGGACTAGACTAAGAGGCTGACTTGAGTACTAAAACAAAACAAGTAAGACTCTACTCCTCCTGCTCCGCCGCCGTACGTAAGTAAGTAATTGAGAAATTCGGTTAATTTGCAAAGTGTGAAGAAATTCTTCAAGGGTTCTCCTTGATCTAAATGAACTTGTCCGCATCGTGTTGTCTATATTATAGTCTCAGTGTCACTCCTCCTCATCCGTGCGAAGGACTCTCTCTCTCTCGTGCTGTAGAGAATGTTGCCAAAAAGCTCCCGGTAGGGCGGTCAATTCCTTCCGCCGCCGCTGACGAAGCCGCCAAGCGAGAGTGGGTGAAGTCTTAATAGGAAAACTTCGGTCCAGTGTTTGTCTCGTGCTGTAATATTCTTCGAGATTTCTCAGCGGCTGGTGGTGCTACAAAATTGGGGCTCCCGCACTCCGCCAGACTTGCCGCCGGTTCCCTTCCTTTGTGTCTGTGACTGTGCCTGTGATATTGTTTCGTATATCAACTGTTCATTTCATTAAATTGGATTTCATTTTATTTTCATATTCAATTTCCCAAAGTTTTTTTCGACGGTCCCTCCGTGGTTCGTGTGACACGATGAAGATGACGAAAGGGTGAAGGTCATTCATATGCGGCAGTATTATTTTCTGTTCGTATTCATTCTTGTTGTTGTTTATTTGCTGGACTTGAGAGTCTCTGGTCCAGTTCAGGGTCGTTCAGGAGTTGACCCAAGGTCCTTGGTGAAAGGGATGTGTGGTAGTGCTGGATGCTTTATTAGTGTTGGTTCCGTTGCCCTACGTGGTCCCTTTATCGAACTTTGCTGTTCGTCAAGTCAGTCAGTTCAGTGGACTCTATGAAGGTTTTCCCAATTTCTTTGTGCTAATGATGATGGTGGGGCACTATTCCTCCCGGGATCCTCCTTCCACTTGTGCCACCGCTCACGCGTAAAAAAGACAACAAACAACAGTGATATAAGCGGGAACGGTACATGTGTTTGGACAGTGACTGACTTGACCACGTTGTCTATTTGATTCCACAGATTCCTCCCACATCAGAGCCAAGGTCTGACTGAATTTTTCGATTTTATTTTTGTTTGAGTCCTCAAGGTTTTATGAAGAGCCTTTGAATTCCGCCGTCGTTGATTAGCATTACTTTTGGAAACGTGGGAATCCCCATTCAAGATAACAGTTATGGAAAGAAGCCCTGTGAAGGCTCCGGTTGATGTGGAGGATCATTAATAATCAGACTAATTACTCTGGTCAGTTTCCTCCAAGAAGTGACGTGAGTGTAGCAGTACATATTCCTCCTTGAGTAGACGGTCCGTTATGATGAGGAAGGGAGTAATGAGGATTTGTCTCTGTTTTTAGTCACAATGTTCCAAGTGTATTAGCCAGTTGAAAAGCGCCGCAGTCTGTTTCGAACGAGGATGTGGCTTGTTGTGAAGGAAGTTTTTCTACATGAAAGTTCATTCCATTTGCTCTCGTTCCTCATTTTCCTTCTACTGTCCAGATGTGGTCATTTTTTTGACAAAGACAACAAATTTTTCACCTTGTGTACTTGTCAGTTGTTTCCTGCACCTCTTTTTTGTGACGAAGGTCAGTTTGATTTTTTCTCCCCCAGATTCGTATGTTGACAGTGGTATATTTCCTCAAAATCTCCAATTGGTTCTTCTTCATGGCCGGGTTCATGTTCTCCAGTTGTTGGGGTGAATGAACAGGAATGTTTCAGGGTCAATCGCTCCGAGCCATTTTCCACGTAGTTTTTCCAAAAAAGAATCTCATAGGGTGAATCCAGCTGATAGTTGTTGTTTTTAATTTTTCAATAATAATAATAGTGCGGATTCTGGTTCGTGGTATCGTTGAGTGTTATGGTCACACCTGCGCACACAATCCCGCGGCAGAGTTGGCGTATAATAGATTACTGCCGCCGTGATTATTTTATTATTATTAATATATTATTATGGCCACATTTCAATTGTGAGTGGGCTCCTCTCCTGACTGTGAGTTATAGTGTAGGCAGGAGCAGCGGCGGGATTGTCTCTCTTATCTTGTAACAACCACTTGGGAAGGGTTAATCTTCCGCTGTAATAGCATTATATTAAAAAATCTCTATCTGTTTGACTTCCGCATAATAGTATAATAATAATAATAGGATTGCTCGCGTGCAGCCGTGTGGTTCCGTCCTGGTCGTCGTAAATTTTATCTTTTATTGACTCCGCTCTCTGTGTGTGATGATGATGATGATTAATAGAATGTGCATGTGCGGGTGCTTTGAACGTGGGATTTGAATAGGAACTGTCGAGGGTGGTTAAAGTCAAACTGTGTATTTGCATTTAGTCTCATCCGATCGTTTGACTCTGCGTCATCATCCCGAATCACTTGAAAACAGTCCCCGCGCTCACTCCTTGTGTGCCATTTGATTGTGTATGACTCTGTGCATCAGTATTGCTATTACGCTGACTGGCAGTGAGGCCGACTGTGCGTTGGGGAAGTGCTGTTCAGAGATGATGATAAGCTGGGATGTGTGGCCCTGCGCATACCTTAAAGCCCAATGCATCCTATCCTGTAGCCCTACTACCTTGACCTGACCGATGAAGTCATCTGGGTTATCTTTATGGGAGTGACGAGACGCTCTTCCTCAAGTTTGCTTGACGAACGAGATTACTGTGTATAAATGAGAGAAGATTCAACTTGAGCCTACTCGAGTTGTAGAGTCCAAAAGCCATATTTTTTTACAATACTCTGAGCCAGTCAATGTCTTCAAGATGATGCTGCGGGATTTGGCAGTGGGGTGACTTTACTTTTATATGTTGGGGCGACGTCATGTCGGCATGACGAGTGCATGTGTGCCGCTGCTGTGTTTGTGATATATTTTTGGTACACTGTTGTGGAACCATGAGCTTTTTTTGCGGGGGAAATTCAATTGTGGGAAATTTCAATTTCCGCAGAAATTTCCCAAGTTTGGTCGGAATTGTCCTGTGGTCTCGGCAACGGCTGGGCTGAGCTGTGCTGGAGCAGAAGCGCGCCTGGGAGTCCCACCACGTCTTGCTGGGATATGCAGTTTTTTCCCAATGAAATAATACCGCTACTGCTGACTCCACCGTCGTCAGCTCCTTGCGGAGGAAACATATATGATGCATGTGCATGCATAAGAAACTCAATGCTGGATCCGCCTCTCTTCCTCGGTGAAATTTTTTATTGCTCCTGGCGAATAGCATTGTCAGGAAAGTGGCTGCTGAGAATTTCGGGAGAGTTAATTGCACGGTTCCGGAATGTTCATCATCATGAACATGACGACAAGTGACTCCTCCTCAAATTTGTCTCTGTTTTTACTTCCGCTAAAGTTTTGCAAGGGAGGCTCGTAATGGAGGCTCCCAGCGTCCTTGCTAACTTGAGTGAGTCCCTGACATACTTGTCAAATGACTGTCCATTCAAGGGTGACTGAGAATGAGTTATTGGTTTGATGATTTTTGAGGGATATTTTGAGGTTTTCCAGAAGAGAAGGAGGACTGCCAGAGGGTCTGCAGCCAAATATGTTGGAAAAGTGGGCAGTTTCTATATGTTGGATGAGAATATAATATTATTGAATTCCAAATTCCCTCGTCATGGCTTTCCCTCTGATCCCTTTGGTGAGCTGATCCCTTGGTTGCCTGACTGTCTGTGGGAGGAATTCCTGGCGTGCTGCGGTTATTTCCGCTCCCCCCCGCGTTCCCTACAGCACCACCACCTCCACACACACACACACACACACACACACATGAGACTTTTGCATAGTTGGCAAGGGCTCAAAAATAAGATTTGTAGGATGTGATTCTGTATAAGAAGTGTGGGATTCGAGTCCACGCGGGGTCTTGGCTCGGCTTGTGTTTCATGTGCGGAGGGATGGTAATAAGCGTTTGTGTGTGTGTGTGTTTGTAGAAGATACATGCTGATGCTGGTGTGCAGATCTCCAACTCGAATTACATGGATTTGGCGTTGTAATTCAATTTGACATTTTTTTCGAGTCGTCCCCGTCATGTCCGTGTGACACTGGGGTGGAGGTTAATACCCTCCGACAGAGGAGACCATGCGGGAGGGAGAGAGTGTGATGAGTGTTATTATTAATTATTCGGCGGCGCCAAAGTTACAACTGACTGACTGACGGGCTGGCTGGCTGGCTGGCTGGTGAGGAGAATGGGTTGGGTGCGAGGTTTACTAATCAACTTAATTAAGTTTGTCGTTCTCGGTGGGGGCGCGAGTGGATGGTGATTTCGGAACTTTTCATTTCATCAAACGCTGGCGCCTCCGGAGGAGAGGAGGTTTGGAATAAAGTCCTTGGAAATCCTAGCGGACGGAGCCTTACCCTGGAGAGCCTGTTAGTATAAACCTTGAGCCGTGTGGAATAATGATATTCATACGGGCGCTAGCTGGCATTATAGCTATACGGGGTGCGTATATATATATATAACGCCACTGCACTGCCTGGGGTAGAATCCCTTCAAGGTTATCCACCCCGCGACGCGGGTAGTAATAATGGGATGGAGCACGTAATTTGTCGTATGTACGCGGAGGCGGGAGGATATTATGGCGGTGGAGCAACCCCCTCATCCCAGTTCCCTCCCACCCTCTCGCTCCTCTCTCCCTTCCCGTATATATTTTTTGGATCAATATTGATTCGTATGAGAAGCCGGAGCGTGGAGTCATCTGCTGGTTTTTAAGCCCTCGACTATGCAATCTCATGGCCACACGGCTGGCCTGAGCATTCCTGTATAAAATCCGGCCGTGTGGTATCTGGTATCCCCTCCCTCCGTATATGCACCATCACACGCACCAATGCGTACAAAGGGGATGTGGAACTTGCATTTCGGGTTGCACTTTCCACCATTTTGTCCGAGTGAGAGAGGTGGATGTGCAGTGGGACTTGAAAGATTTTATTATTGAGAATGCGCGCATGAATTTGAAATTTCGCGCCGTTGCATTCTCGTATGAGTTGTGAGATTGATCCTATGGTTTATTAATCATGTAAATTCCTGAGGCTGGTGCAGGAGGCAATTTAGGAAGGAAAATCCTCGAACGTGAAAATTTGAAATTTCGCTCCCCTCAATACTTTCCCGCTCACGATGGTTAATCCAGTATTATTCAGGCATGTAAATTGCTGGAAACTGTTTATGAACAGAATTTTAAGGGAAAATGCGTGCGTGCGGAAACTTTTTTTAAAAAAACTTTAAAAAAGTTTTCCTGTAGCTATTCGTGTAAATTTCCGGGAAACATTTCGAGGGAGAATTTTGAAATTTAAATTCGCGCGTGCGTCAAAACTTGAAGATTTGGTCGCTAGCATAATCTTTCTACTTGTGGAATGTATCCCAATTTTCCAGTGTATGTAAATGTAAATCTCGAAAAGCTTAGAAAACTTTGGAAGAAAAATCTTGGCGCGCGCGCGCGTAGGAAATTGAAGTATGCATTCATAGTACATATAATTGCTGCACATTCTCAGATTGTAATCGGCAATTGTAAAGCGGCACTAAAATCCGTGGTCCCCACAAGTGTGTGT
>WJFA01004111.1:0-11322 GCA_009870155.1 Pseudobourletiella spinata | reverse complement strand
GATTATTATGATGAAAAAATCCAGCTTCAGCTATGGACTTTGCGGTGACGTACGGAACTTTGCTTACTAGCGTGAGAAATCTCCTTTTTTCAATTTTCATTTTTTCATAATTCACATTTTCAAACTTTCTGGGAGTAGAGGGTTCGCCATATTTCATACGATTTGCACATTCCGTGACTGACTCATAGGTTTGAGTCCCTTTATCTTTTTTGAGATCCATTTTTCACGCACGGAGTGCATTCAGTAGCTGCCTCACATAGCAGAGGGGAACTGGTGGTGAGCGGGAAACCAGTATGGGGTGAGCGGGAAACCAGTTTGGGGTAACCGGTTTTGGGTGAGCGGGACAGAACCGGTTTTACCCCTCGGTGGGGGAATGGGTGGGGAGGTGCTGATTCCCCCACTATTCTAACAACAGCTATCGTACTTCGCGTAATTTTAAACAAACTGGGACATGATAACTTGAAACAGGACTGGTTGAGCATCGAAACTCTGTCGCGGGCCACATTTCTGATAAGAATAAGAAAGTTTTAGCCACCAGAGTGCCTCACTATGAAGCAGTTTGCAAAGTCGTATATGCACATACTTGATGATACCAACATAATACAGGCATGGTCTTTCCAGCATTACCATTTCTAAGGAAAAAGTTTACAGTTGCAGTTCTTGTTACAGCTTTATGCGCAGGCACAGCGCTTTTGCGTCGCTAAAGTACCTAGAGTCAGTTTAACGCTACATCTGCGAGATTTTACGTTTACTTGGATTTCCAGTCCTTTTCAGTGTCTGCTTGAGTTATAGTGTCACTTTTGAGTTCATCATAGCCTTGAATTTTACTGAAGTTTGAAAAATTTCTATTTCATGCCATTAAAATCAGTTTAAAACTGGCCCATGTGGGTACAAGTAGCGGATATAGTCAATCTGAACTGCCATCCATTTAGGGTTCTGCGTTTTTCGAAGAGGTTAGCGTGAGCGAAGATGGGAAAAAAAGTTCAAGGGAAATGTATCAAGTGCAAAGCGATTGTCAAGGGTATAATGAGGGCGACTTCGAACTTCCTTAACCATCTAAAGGTAAAAGCTTGATTATTTTGAATTATTGATTTTATGATGGCAAACCAAACTTTGTGGCCACGAATACTTTTTACGAAATAATGTCATTATTTCTCTGATAGAAAAAGGGCTACGAAGAACAACTGGCAGCTTACGGCAAGCTCCCGAAGAAGCCAAGGGGACAAAGGGCTAATGTCAATAGGGTTTATTATTCGAGCGATGATAGAAACTAGAGTATACCTTGTTTGCACCACAAACTTCACGGTTGCGAATGTACTATGATTATGGATACTGAATAATTCGGGTCCAAATGAAATAAGAATGTACTTTAAAAATAACTTTGTAAACAACTAATCTTGGCCAAGTTTGTATAGATTATTTAATGGAAATAAAATAGTATTGGTTATTTGTATTAGGTTTGACGTTGATTTATTGAAAGGCTTCAGCAACATAAGCAAGCGACCATTTTCATAAAATGATTTATTGTGACAGTAAAAGTGCAGTTGCATTTCCTGTCAAACGTTTTCTCGAACAGAGCTTAACCTCCCAGCTTGAAACGAGTATAAATATCGATATTTGGTGTTCCAATCTCATTCTAGCTCTGACACTGCATCCACCATGGATCTCTCACTGAAAAAAGTTCAAGGCGAGTAGCGTATACAAAAGCTGGAAGTTCGAATGACTACCTCAGGAGCATCTAATACCGTGGAGGACAAACAATTGCAAAAACTAGAAGCTTGGCTTTCTGGTTCAACTAAAAATCCGACAGGCTCTACCCCCGTAGAAGAGATTTGTCGTGAACAAAATACTTCTGTTAACTCGAGCAAAAAATCTGCTTGTCCATGGAAGAGGAATTTCTTCCAAAATTCTGTTATGGTAAGTTCATTTTTCTTTGTAATTGTCATTTGTTGCAAAAATAGCTTTTAATTATATATCTCTTTCCTAGATTGATGATGGAGTCCATGCTCGTTATGTAATGGAAGGTAACACTGTTCGTGTTTATCTTGGAAACCGGAAAGGTTACCAGTATTAACTTTTTTGGAAACCAGGCTGAAAAAACTGTGTCATTTTTGGAGCCCGTTGTTCGTGAAATTAACGAGCAGAAGGTTGGAGATACTGGACTTATCCTATTTTTTGATGGGTTAGCAGAATTTTCCAAGAAGCGTCAACGCGAAGTTTCTTGGTCACATCCTCATCTCAGAGTAACAGGGTTGCGTATTCGTTTCAGTCATGACAAAGTGTACCAATTGCGTGTCAATACGGCAGTATCCTTTAAGGTGCGATTAAAGTTTCCTGGTAAGTCTGGTCCAACATTTATTTTCTCGGAATTTGGCGTGAGAAAATTCGTTTCTTACATGCGTGAAGTGTCCAATTTTATTGTGTCTGGATTGTAAAGTCAATTTTTCTATTCGAAATATTAACTACGAGTTTAACTTATTTCTTGATTGGTCACAATTTGGACCTACTACCATCAAGTATTCTTATAGCACTACTGATGAATGTGTGGTGAATATTTCTACTACTATCCAAAAAACAATTGCTAAGCTAATTAAATCTAATAAAAAAACTGCAGTGGCGCATAGTTGCATTTCTTTTCAATGTTCTAATGTGTACATTATTTTACCGAGAGAATCGTTATAACAAATTTAGCTGTAGGTCTGTGGCTGTCAAACGCAACCTCTAGCCTATTAGAGCTCTGTCCGACTCCGCCAGATTTAGGCTGGGCTAGGGTCTAAAATATTTAAAGGGATTTGAGTGAATGTGCAGTTGGATTTTTAGGTCTCTGAACCCATTGAGTAGTGGATATACCGGTGCGTAAATGGAGGAATTTATTTTGCGGGAACATTGAATGCATACTGTAGGCAGTGTATTTATTAGTATATGTACTCGGAAATATGTGGAATATAGACAGTGAGGATACCTCAAAGTCACAGCGAACAACAATTCAAATTTTCACGAAGTTTTCATACTCCCTACTCTGCAACTTGAATATGCTGCCTGACAGGGAACAGATTCCTACATGCCGCTCCCATACCAGCGTTCTAGATCTATCCCTACCTCCCAGCAGCCTCAAGGAACACTGTACAGGACACTGTATAAGGAACATCAACTTGGTGTCAAAGGAAAGTCCCACGCGCCGAGTGGGTTTTTGGATTTGACGTTAGGGCACAGAGGTGATGTGATCAGGTTTTATTACCTACTTATATACATTGGTCCTACTAATTACATTGCCGGAGCATTGCTGCTTACTAAAATGAGATCCAGATGGGATTTCCGTTTCTGACCTACTCGTAGATATCAAATATACCTTGCTTGCCCACTGTGGGGCAACTTATGTGGGCTAGTGTTTCTTTCCACGGTTGCTATTTCTAAATTCTGTTCTTCAGTAGCCTAGCTCCTTTAGGTTCCACCGTATCGACGTCCGACCCGCGGGTTCTAACAAACGCATACCTGGTTATGGTTATCGTACGTTGTGGTGACAACGTGGGTTGTTACTATTGGTTCTTTCAAGTTTGAATAGCAAAAACGTCAAATAACTTTTAAAATTTTTTGTGTGGTGAGCCAAAATTCTTTGCAACTACGTTTCCCTAATAGTTGAATTAGGAGTTAGGGGATCGAGATCGAAGAAGCTAGAAAAACAAGCAGTTACACCTTTTCTACTAATGTCAGCATTACTTTCTTTGGTCACCTACCAGCTTACATTCAACCGTTGCGACGACTTGTGCTACCCACGAATTCTAACAAACACGAGCCAATTTATTAGAATGATTCTCCAAACACTAAGAACGGAATTCAGGAACCATGGAATAGACAACAACACAAACACTTCATCATCACCATGCCTGTTTCAACCATTGTGCTGAACAATATTGCGTGGTTGTAATAACCGCAAGAAGACTATATGCTGTTTCTATGACTACTTACGCAGTTCGACATTTAAAACTTCTAAATTTTTCAATCTAGAAATCTATATATGTATTAGCGAATAAATAGATAAGGGGAAATTTCGTATGTATTAGCGAATAGTTAGATTAGGGGAGGTAGGGATCGAGACTAAAGAGGCTGGTAATATAGGCAGTGATTTCCATGACAATCGGTTCAGACAATTCTAAAACTGTGTGACACACGAGTCAAATATGTGTTCGAAATATTATCTTAATCGATGAAGTTTTACAAATAATATATATAATGATGAAGCTCGAGCTGGATTCCGTAAAATAGGGGGACCACAGATTCCATGCCTGCAAAAAACTTAAAACTTATTAAATAAACTGATTGTGCAGCTGCAACTCTCAATATTTGTCTAAGGAACATCTATTCATTCAGAAACTCGTTTTGGTATTATGTTTTTCCCCAGTTTTCCCTACCTCATCAGATTGGTAACCGGAATCAGTAGTAATCAGCGAGGAATCCAATACGGACTTAATCTTTCAAAATGCAACAGGAATTTGGGACATCGTGTGAAATTGTTCGAGATGCTGTTGAGCTTCTGGAAGATTTTCTAGACTCAAATTGGATTCAATCATTATAAAATAACGTCAAAAGTTAAACGCCAATCCCTAAATTTGGAAAAATGTGAGAAAGCTAGTAATGCGCACCGTCTACCGTCGCCCGCAAGCACTGACAAGTGCCCAAGGCGTGAATTGAAAGTGAAATGTTTTAGGCACCCCAAGATTCCTGTAGATAATAAATCACCTTGACTGAAAAGGCTGCGCCGAAGAATAAGACGTGGATGGTGCAAAGTTAACAAATTAGGGTCTCGGATCAAAGACACGTTATGGTCACGGTGCGAAGACAGCTCGGGGGAAAATTAAACTGCAAGGGCTTACTGAACGTGAGTACCAAGTTTAAAACTTTTAATAAACTTATTTTTATTTTTTTTTCAAAAACCGTCAAATTTTAAGTAATATTTGTGTACAAAATTTTATGAATGACAGACGTGAACGGAAACATCACTCAAGCAAACACTATAAATGGTCCCTTGACGTCTGATTAAAATCCTCATTCTGTTACTGAAGTATGTTCAACCGTTACTGTAGTGGGTGTCACACAAGGTTACACACAGACCGAGGAAAAGGGATCGCAAACTTCTTTCATAAATACCGTGGAAGAAAAGACATCTGAAGTTTCGTTTGAGCAGCTTCCACAAAATTTTGCAGTGCTAAATGATGTTTGTAATTTGCAACTCCAAAGTGAGGCAACAATAAACGATTATTTTACTGGTAAGTACTCTTATTATATTTTAAATTAAGTCGTACAAATTTCACCATTCAAAAACTAACCATACTTAAACAAACCATATACTTAAATCAAAACAAATTAATAATTTCATTTGTTGACCTGTAGGTGGGTCCCAAGTCTCCCTGACTCTTCCGTCAAACGTGTCAGAACAACTTTGTAATTTCGTCGGGCTGGCCATTCACACATGGTGGCAAAGCCTTGTGAAAAAATCTACTGCGGAAGTTGATACCGAGATTTCTCACCAATATAGTAAACCAAATAAAATCACCAAAATAATTTCTACACCATCTTTTCATTCCATTTCGAAAGTCAGTCCATTCGAAGAAGAAAAAGAAAAATTCCATTCCAGTCTGTTTATTCCAATAATGTTGATTCCGATTTTCTTCCATGTTGGTCGTAGTTTTTCTTAGTTGAAGTACAGCATAAATGAGGAGCATGAGGATGGCGAATACGGTCAGGACGGCACCTGTACAGAATTCAAATGCAAAAACTTACAATTCTTATCTATTACGAATTCTAATCTAAAAGTTATAACAGTTTTACCACTATATGCAGAAACACTGTAGCTTCAAGACAACTCGTCCACTGAGATTGATTGCTCTGTAATTAGAATCAAATAAAATGTATTATTAAATGAATTATGTAGGGGAATTCATTATGTGCAGTGAATTTGTGGAATTGTGAAAAGAATTGTTATTGCTACAGCTATACTACAAGCTTTGAAGTCTACACACCTGCCTCTTCACATTCTTCTTGCCGGTTTGTGAAAGTTTGAAACTTGCAATTCGACTTCTTCAATACTGTCCACACATTCTGCAAACTCGTCCGCAAGTACCCAAATTTAGTTTTTGCCAACACAATTTGAGCAAGTGTAATCTATGGTGATTTCAAAACTCTCAGATCCTGTAGTAGCTCAACGTGACTGTGATAGGGTGGGGCTCGCAATAAAACGTGCCTCATCTCTATTTTGAACAAAGTATGTTTCATATATAGTGTAGTAGTATCTTGTTCGTTTATTTCCACACTTGCTTACAAGTTCGATAACTAAACAGTTCCTGCAAAAAATGTGGTCAATTACAGGTCAACAAAAAAATGTAGTTAACAAAAAAATTCATTAAAAAGTTCATTGAAAAAATATAGTCAACAAAACATTCAATAAAAAGTTGAATTCATAATCTTGCTTGTTTACAAAATTGTTTGACTGATCTGATGGATTAACCACTAATGGTCCATAATGTTCACGTGTGTGGATTTCTGATTTTGGATCGAGGGGGTAGTGGATTGCCACTGACAACATCTTCAAATTGTCCGCTGCGTGCTAGATCCAGCATTAACAGCTGGTCTTTTCTGAGTCGACGGCTGGTATTTCCCCCCAAAGGCTGGCTGAGTTCTATCTTCTGCGGGATCAACATTTTTGGGTTGCGGAAATTGCTCCGGCAAGACTTTTGGGGATTCTGTCATTTCTATTTCATCATCGATTTCGCTATTTTCATTAAAAGTATCACTTTCTTGCTCGTTCGCTTTAATAGTTTCATCGGAAGAGTCGGAAAACTGTCTGTAGGAGGCGGTTTCAGAAACTTCTGTGTGTGATTCCAAATCACTGACATCCAAATTAGTGCAGTCATGCTCTTTCTGGTCTTGAGAAATTTCCTCCGAAAGACAATTCGAACGATCGACTTCACCATCTGTATCATCAAAAAACTCGTCTTCAATTGTTTCCATTTCATTGAAGTAAATGTAATTCGGGTTTAGTATACAGCTGACAAGAACATCGGCTTGACGATCACAACAAGAACTGAAAACTGTTAATTTGATTTTAAAAAGATTTAGTGTAACACGAAATAAATATTCTTGTAAAAACCTTACATTCTTGAACTCTTCCGAGGATACTGAGATTCCGTATTCTCTGCCTGTCTTCGTTAGGGACAGGCATATTCCTTACAAACTCCGATGGAAGTGTATTCTCATTCTGCAATGTTCTTTGCGTGTTGCTTATGACGCTTTCAATGTAGATCATAAGAATTTCATTGTCTGACGATTCATCGTGGTTTGGTGTCTCCGCATGCCGGTTCGTGATCTCCTCATCTTGGTTTCGGATCTCCTCATATTGGTTTGAGGCCTCCTCATCTTGACGAATATGTCTTTCTTTAAATTTTCTGTACAACCATCTACAACCAAAGAATTCTAGTCTCACGAGCCAACCAATTATAGTAAGCATTGCGTAAGCTAAAAAAAGTTTGATAACTTAATTATTATTGATTATTAGTTATTATAATAAACGTGTGTTTATAGTGTTTATAGTGTTTATAGCAATATAGCAAATAGTGTTTATAGCAATTAAATAATATGCCTAACAATTTTGACCAGATTGATTGAAACTCAGGCGGTGCAGCTGACCAATTTCCTCTTGGTCCAATAATACTGCTGACGGGTTCCAAACGGTTCGGTGGTGTTGTTGTAACATTCAGCTGGCTGTCTTGAAAATATCGCCCACGAAAAGAATTGCTGAGTGCAGGGTGGACATGCAACATAACTGCAGTAAGCCATCACGTGTAAATTCTTAATTGAAAAGATATTACTGAATATAAATAAATTATATGAACTTTAATGCAACCTTCATGACCTCACTACAATCAGGTGCAAGACTGGAAACTCTTCAGTGTTGTACTTCCAGCTTGTAAGAAGGTAAACCCTCGCTCTGGTTTCAAAACCTTTGGAAGCGTTCATGGAAATACTCAGGTAAGCTTTCTATGCATTTAGGAAGTGGCAGTCATTTCGTTGTGCATATATGCTGGGAGGGTCATCCACTCATAACCACTCAGAAAAATAAAATTGTGCACCTGATCTTTCGCGTATTCGTAGTGTGACAATAACAAAATATTTAGTGGTACTGACAAGACAAGTAGTTTAGAGCTCCATCACCACCAGCATAACCGTAGTTTACCGATGCTGCCTTTCACAGTAACAATGAATACGTTAACGACGCTACCACAAGTGATGTCTCTATGTACTTCAGAGACACCACCACCAGGTGCGTCATGGTGTAGTTCAGGGACGCCACCAGTGGCGCCACTACGCAGTTCAAGGTCGCCACCACCAGTGGCGCCACTACGTAGTTCAGGGACGCCACCACCAGTGGCGCCACTACGTAGAACAACACCCCACCACCACGTAGTTCCAAGTTTCGTCGCTAGGACGGCCGACGTCATGAAACCCTCTCATTACACACTGCTTATATTTACTGAAAAGCCAACTATTGACCCTTCACCTAGCCCGCCCCTGACCTAAATTAAAAAATCCAATGTCGTCTGGTTCTCCGCCCCGACTTCCAAGTACCTCTCAGTTCCACAATTTAAAAAATTTGTGACCTGTACACCTGGCCAACTGCTTATATGGCAGGCCTCAGTCTCTCCTCTACCCCCCTACCATTCTTATTACCTGTTAATCGCAAGTAAGAAACCTGACAAATGCCAAATTTAGAAGACCTGCGATTCCACCGTGAAATATTTTGTCTGCAGATTGTGTATGCGTGTGTTGCGTTGTTTTTGTGTGTGCACGTGGTGTGGTAACCGTAGACCTCACTGCACAGTGCAGTGCACACAGACGTACCGACGACACATCACACGGCTGAAACGTTTCCACCCTCCCAATTCGCAATGCTGCCTCCGAGGCCCGAACATTGATCGCGTAGGTAGCTTCACTGTGTGTTGAATTGGCAGCTGTTCTCATTCCAATGAGACCAGCTCCCACTACAACCACTTCTCACACTCTCACAACTGTAGTGCATACAGTTGTAGTGAAAATGCCTCCTTTGACCCGTCCCCCTGCCTGACCCTGACCTCAGGAAAATCAGAAAAACTAATCAGATTCGTGCATAGAGTACCCAGTACCTCTGACCACAATTAAAAACATTAAAAATGTATTCGTGACCAGTATCGTCGGACATCTCCTTATATGGAAGGCCTCAGTCTCTTCTCTACCCCCTACCATTCTTATTACCTGCTAATTGCAGATAATAATAATATGGCTATGGGTATCAGCAGCAGGCTCGACGGAGGCGGCAGGTGTAGGTTTCCTCATGAGCGCTATCAGATCGATTTTCGCGCTGCTTTTCCCGCTCTGGGCCGTAAGAGCAGTGTGCAAAAGGGGCTCCATTTATCCTGGTCCTAGTTAACCTCAACATGTTTTTCGGCATTTTCTTTTTGCTTCCAAACTGTAAATACTGAATGATATTCCAATCCTCAGAAATTCAATCGATTTCGAAGCCATAATCACTCTTAGGGTTTGGCATGAAGGTTCAAGGGATACTAAAAATCTCTGGCCACCGCGAAATGACAACTCACCTCAACACTCAACCTTTAACTGGGAAGGAAGTAGGACATTTGGTTAAGGTTTGGATGAAAACAAGTGGTAAACTCTACTAGAGTCTCAGAATCTGTGTAGAACCACATTTTATCACGAGCCAAAAAAACCTGTACTAAAGGGAGTGCAGTGGTCTATTCGTCAATTTTCAGAGGAATTATCGGGTCATATTAGGTTCATTTTGATACGTCTATATAAAGGAAACTTCGTTCCCAGCCGACCAGGGCATTACAGTTTGCATCCGAGTGCCGCAAACGTCCGAGCACATCTTACTCTTAAGGTATGTATTCGAAAATTGAAAATATTTAACACATAGCTATTTAGAAGATAATAATTGACGCTGATTTTCCTGAAAATCACAATCGAGATTTTAAAATTTTTTATGCAGTTCCTCACTAACTAACGAGGTGAAATGGCGATCTCGAAACCTATTATTGCAACCATCATGGCGGTCATGATATTGGGTCTCCTCACCGAGGAGTCGGAGGCTTTTTTTAACCATCCCATAGTTAAACATGTGACTGGTTTCCTGGGAAACATTTTCGGGAAGCGGTAAGTACATCTCCGTTCTTTCTCATTCAACAAAAAGGTAAATTTTCGAGGACGAAAAGATGTCATCACTAGGGTCGCCTCACTAACAAGTTTCAATAACGATCTAATAGGTCCGTTGAAGGAGGTCCAGGTGGGGCGAATCCGGACGTGCCCCAACTCTTAATTCCTGAAAACTCGGCTGAGGGTGATGCTCCACTTCTCTACATCCCGGATAATATGGTTCAGAATTATCAGAATCAACAGTGAAACTCCACACTAACTGAGAAATTTCTGTATTTGTGGTGCAGAATAAACATTGGGGGAAATACGTCAAATTTATGCTCAAACCAATATCCAACCCGGTTTTTCAACCCAGGATTTTGGGTTTGGTAGGGCTGAATAAAAATTTTACTCGTACAACTTTGATGAATGTCTACAAGTTTCACGACAACACAAAAAACTTCGTGATTTAGAATGTTTCCGCATACAATTACTTGTGGAGTAACATAGAACTTTAGTACACCCTCCTTCTCAGGCTGCATAACAATACTGTGCGCATCTTTAATATTCAATAATTTGCATTCCGTCAGGACAAAGGAATAACTTCAGGATGGTCTGCTAGTTAGACGAGTGTTTAATACTTGTATGACTAATAATTGGTGACATCACATAAAACTGCGGTGAACACAACATTTCGCTTCTACTAAAGCTGATACTTTGACACACGAAGTAACATTTTGCGACCCAATACTGAACGGCTGAATGGTGAGAATCAGCGAATTTCGAGGAGTTCAGAATCTATGATTTTAGCCGATGGTGGTCCAGGCAAAGCTGGGGTGATTACAGGAGCACCAACAATTATAAATTACCCGTGAAAGATAATATTTTCGAGTTCTTCCTCTGCTCATTACTAAGGCCGAAAGAATTATGCTTTTTTGGGATCACCATTCTGCTTTTTATGCTCTTTTTTAAATTTCAATTACGCTTTTTATGCTTTTTTCGCAAATCGCGTATTATTGTGATATTAGTTAAAATCATTCAAAATACGACCGGAATGAATTTTTGGATTTTGAATGCAATGTTATATGTTTGCCTGTTTTCAATGTATTTTAATCATCGTGTTCATGATTTAGCATTTAAGATTCT
>WJFA01004110.1:0-11324 GCA_009870155.1 Pseudobourletiella spinata | reverse complement strand
TGTCCATCCATCTGTTTTGAGTTGGAGATATCAGTTGTTGTTTAGCCAAGTTTTTTTTGCTCCTCTTGGACCACGAAACGTGTCTGGAATATTTGAGTCCTCCTTATCCGCGTACCACCAACATTGACGGGAGGTTCTGCCTGTCTGTTTGGTCACACATCCACAGTCATTAAAGTGTGCGTGTGAAACTATCCTCCGCTCACCTCCGTCGTCATCATCCGAATGGAAATCATGTTGAACCTCCACGAGAATGAATTCCGCCGTTTTGAAAGCTCATAGTAGTCGTAAAGCTCATTGCAATTGTGTTAAAGCCGTCGTCTTAGTATTAGGACAGGACCGTGAAGAACATCACATCACAAGTGTCGTTAAAGGATTCCATTCTCTTCGAACATAAGTGAACTGTGAATTACAAGCCAAGTTGAACGGATTCCCCAAGGATCCAACTCTCCATTCATCATTTACTCGTGCATCAGGATACCTTGGTAGTGAGAAAATCAGAAAATGCAATCATTGAGGTAAGTCTATAGCCTATTTGGATTTCAGACTATCCAACAGGATATCGTACGGAGTTGAGGAAAATTTTTAAGCACAACTTTTCTGAGGAATTCTTTAGGGTGCGAGGAGCTTTCCGATGCTTGTTCTCTTTTGAGGGGAGAACTGAAGTCGAGACTGGTTAGTTACTGGAAATGTTTAGTCTTTCATCAGCTATGGTAGTCGAGATTCAGGTGACGGGGAAATCTTGCGAAAGAAATATTTTGTAAGAGGCATAGGCACACTCATGTGTGTGATGATCTAGATTAGGAAAACTTTTTGTGCAAAAAATTCTAATGACTAATAAAGGGGGTGGTGGGTTATTATTGGAACGGAAACGAAGAGGAAAACTTGTTATTTTACTACAGGAATTAAAAGTTCTTGAGACTTACAGGGAAGAGAATCAAGGGAATTGATGGGATTCGTTGGAATGGTAGCGTATGGTGATGAGTAGAGATTTACATCTTTCCAGAGTCCGGTTACGGCTACTTGAGCAGTATATATGTATTCTGTGAGTAAAGGAGGGTGAATCCAATAGGAAATCCAGTGACTGGAGTGACCAAGACCATTGGAGTGGAAAGTCTGGAGGGATTTAGATGACTCAATTGATGTGTGTCCGTGTGTGTGTGTGTGTGTGTATGTGCATAAGTGTGTGTGTTGGGAGGGAGATTGCGTAAGAGAGGGGATTCGGGAGAAGGGAGAGGAGATTTAATTCAGAATTCGGAGAGTCCCAGTTCTCATGTTGTGAGCCGTCCCAGAGCCCGGACTGGTGATGGGGAGTAAAATTGCAATTGGAGTGAGTAAATAATTGATTTCTAATTTGTTTGTCACAATAGATAATGGGCGTGAAGCTATGAAGACATATGGTGGCGGAAGACTACTAGTAAATTATTTGAAAAGTCGTCGTCCCAGTCGTCATCATCCCTTGTAATTCAGACCCATTTTCCTGGATTCGGAACCAGGGGGCTGAGAAAAGTAAATACCCCGAAATCAAATTATCACACAATTGGCTTCACGCTACTCGCACAGTCCAAGCATCCAGTATACAAAGTATATATAATACTAGCAGCGGCTCCCGCCGAACAAAACCGGCTTGACAATGTGTGAAGACAACGGACTATCAAGTTACAACAGTCGGCTAACGCACGACTTAACATCTCGGATTTCCCATAGCCTGTCTGGCGGGCCAACGGGTCCGCTGATGTCTCTCGCCGCCTCACACGGGCTCCCACCACCATCCTCCCTCATGTCACATCATCATCACGGGATTGGATCAGCACTTCATCATCTTCACCCATCTGCTGCCACGGCCCATTTGACCCCACCGAGTACGTCCTCCTCCTCTGGATCCTCCACGGGTCTCATGAGTCCCCAATCCGTCAAATCTCAACAGCAGAAGAGCAAGGATCAATCAATGGGTGGTGTCGGCGGCGAGGACCATATCAAGCGCCCCATGAACGCCTTCATGGTCTGGTCCCGCATGCAGCGGAGGAAAATAGCTCAAGAGAACCCGAAAATGCATAACTCGGAGATTAGCAAGCGGCTCGGAGCCGAGTGGAAACTCCTCACAGAGGATGAAAAACGCCCCTTCATCGATGAGGCCAAGAGGCTTCGGGCTCAGCACATGAAGGACCATCCAGATTACAAGTACAGGCCGCGGCGGAAGCCGAAAACGTTGAAGAAAGAGGGCTACCCGTACTCCTTCCCCTACCCATCGGTGCCAATGGAGGCTTTAAGAGGTGCGTACTCTCATCCACCATTCCAACACCATTTATCTCTCCCACCTTCCCCTAACCACTCTATATCGGCATTTTGGTCTCATCCCCCCATCAGCCCTCACGGATCCGATTTCACTAGATATAATGGGCGATTCACATATAATTGATTTTTTGTTTAAAAAAATAAATGATTTAGCTCAAGCTTACTCGTAGTAGAACCGCTTTGAGAAGGGTGCTGAAGGGGTTGGAAATATTCATTCACTAATATGCACCCCGCACCAAGAACTGTGTATCCTATTTCCCCCAGTCTAATATACGGCATGCCTGATCAATTATAATCAATCCAAAAACCCTACCGGCATAATCCTATCACATAAATAATTTTAGGTAGCACACACGTACACACACACACTCTATACTACTGTAGCACTCTCGAAAGTTTGCCGCTGACATGGCTAACAAAACGCAGTTCATATTCTCTGAATGGCCTGACAGGACTCTATTCTGAGTCTCTGTCTGAACTTGAACACACCTACTTTTATGCAAAACCTGGTGCGAATGACCGCCTTCTCACGAATCCGAACCTATTATTTCGAGCAGAACGGGCCGGCGACTCGCTAACGAATCCCCTCGTTCACATTTTAGCCCTTGCTTATTATGAAAGCATATATTAAGATGATGACTGAAACTGTGAGTCCATTCAGGGGTCTCTCCCATAGTGGCAGTCAAGTTATTTATGACGATTCAGCCTCTTTCCACGAGATTTTTCTCCTCTGGTGCTCTCAAACCCAAGTGTACCAACCACCTAACGTGAGGAGGGGCAGGTATGCTATAAGACACTTTGGAAAGGTCTAACTGTCAGACAGAAGGGTGTGTAGCTGAGTGTGCATGCATGTGTAGCTACCACCAAGTAGACAAAGTGAGGCTGTGAGGCGTTCGTGAGTGGGACGTGAAAGACATTCCAATCCGGCTTTAATCTAATATAGTATGCCACTCTCTGAAGGTTGAGTGAGAAGGTGATACTTTCAAAAAATTAATATACATGTGCATATGCAGACACAAAATCATATAGACACACTGAAAGACACCTTGTAACTGATACTGTCACAAAATGCTCACCACTCTACCAGGTTTAATCATACCACAATCAAATGTTGCATATGATAATCAATTGTGTGATTGACCATCTCGGTCATCCTCATCTGGTCAATTATCTGTTTTGTTAATTGAATGAAAATTAAGTAAATACCCATCAACACCATATACTCGAAATACCACTTTTTTCCTACCCTGTTCCCCTGACTGAGATGCTATGTATCACGGTGGGTGAATTGACTTTTCGATAATAATACTCTTTCCTATATATACATGCAAATAAACGTTTCATTCACACAGTCAAAGTTTTAAGTTGGACGAAAAGCCTTTTTTAAATGCATCCCTCACTGGTTTGGATTGTTGTTGTTGCAAGTAGCGTTTGTCGGTTGTTACCTTCTTGTTGTCCCGGGGTAGGAGGTATTTTTTCCACATTGGATTTCAGCTCAGCATGCCATTGATTTTTTCACACCATGGCTCAGTTTGCCTCTGCCTTTTCAAAGGTAAAATAATGTGTGCATGTGTGTGTGTGTGTGTATGTACAGAAATACGTGTGCGTGTACGTGTTTATAAAGTGGAAAACCCTCTCACAGTGGGCTAAGCAGCCATGCCAGCCAGCTTGGCTCCCCTGTTGAAATTCCTGGCTACCGTTTTCTCTCCGTCTATCTGTCTCTCGGCCTCTTCATATATGTGACGGCCTGAGGAGGGAAATTCCTTCAGCCGCGGTCATGATCATGACGATCATCTTCATTATATGTGCCGAACTAAAGAGTGTACTACTACATGCATGTAGGGATTGTTAAGGGAAGCCTGGAAGAAGTTGTAGTGGGTATGTCTTGTCCACTTTGGGTTACAATAGGATTTGTGCAGTTCACCCCACGTTACTTTTTTCGTTCATTTTTCTTCGGGACAACTGTGTACAGAATAATACGGCGATGCAAGGGCCAAGTGGCTTAAACTTTTGAGGTGGGCAGGAGGCTGTTACGTACGCAAGCTGCGTGAGGATGGGCATCGAAATATGCCGTATATAATGGTAAAAGGGAGGGAGGCTGTTGGTCTGCGGAACGTGGTCCTGTATGTCGTTTGTTGGCATTCATTGGATTGGAATTCGTGAAGAAAAGTCCCACAACTACTTCCTGTGTGCATAGCGATTCCCCGTGTACTCTCAATGGGTGGGTAGAGGGAAGGCGATTGAGCCCATCCAGGGCATACAGGACAATAATATGGAGTGGGAGCCTGTGCACACCGGTACACTAATATATACACTATCCAGGCCGGCTGTATTCTGTATGCTGTTCATGTGTGTGTGGGTCTTAATGAGTGAACGGAGGCTGCACAGTTGGATTTTCCCAGTGTGTGTGTATACACTTACATGTATAGACACATATTTATACCTTTGACCGCGTGGTGAGCTTGTTGAAGTAAGCTATTGTTGACAAGTCTACAGATTGCCTCCCCTCTTTTGGGCCAAGTGTGACTTTTCCAATAAATGTCCCCTCAAGCTAGCCACGGGAGTAGGCCAAAAGTCACACCATTAACTTTACAGGGCCCCCTCCTGTCTCTCTCTCTCTCTCTCTCTCTTTGGCCCTTTCTTGTCAATCGTACCTTTGTCTGGATGTTGTGGCGGCTCTCAGGAGGATTCAATTTGAACTGAAACAATGGTCACCGCACTGGTGGTTGGTGATGGCGGTGGTGTTGGAAGCCTGTGAGATTGAGTAGGCCGTATTCCCATTTCACCTACCTTTGAGTTAGTTTTCGGTACCCATGTACACGGATCTATTTAGGTAAATACTATAGGAATCGCTCTATAGGTTCTGGTAAAGAAGCCTCTGGAATGGGCTTATGCTGTTAGAGTGCATGCATGAATTCACTGTGGTATGCGAATGCCGTGGACTCCTCTCGTATAATTTAATCATCTTTATGGCGGCAAGTCTGTAGTGAGGTACACATTGAACTTCGAAGTAAATCTCTGACTCAAACTGAGAGGTAGTGCGAATTGCTGTATAGGCGAATTTCCATTTTATGTATATTTATATAAACTTAACTATAGAGGAGGGTGGAAATGGAAATGTTCACATTACCTTCCCTTAATTGAGCTGTCCCGCGAAGCAGAGCCAAAGGTATTGTCACGGGACTATGGAGTACAGAATACACCATGTATGATGATGATGAGACGATGGGGACTTGAGAGATTGATTTATTTGCATTGATTCCGTGAGCGCACCTATGTTCAACAATGTGGACGGTACAATCTCTATCCCTCTGTACAAGTAAATTTGTTGTAGTTTGGGTGGAATAGTGGAATTATTAGTATGTATGTGCGAGTGAGCACCCGTCCCACGACTCCTATAATGTTGTTTCTGAGACGGCCTGTGGCTCCTATAGTACTTCTACTACAAGTGTAAGAGCTAAAAACGAGTCGAAATGGGAGTCCATCATACACGCTTTTGGGAGACGTAGAACTTAATTTGGCATGCAACCACAAGGCTATGCTCTGCAGTGGGTCGGGAAAAGAATATCTACCCCCAATTTTCAACAAATTTTTGATTTCCTAACGTCACTGCTGCCACACTTAAGCTCCTGATGTGATGATGATAACAACTAGATTTTTGCGCCCTGGGTCTATCAAATTGAAAAAATGCTGATGGAAAACATTGTTTGGGGAAAACCGCATCAATTTGGGTTGGTCACAGTTTACTTGTAATACTATATCATTGGGAATTATTGGTGCGGTTTATCCGCCTGCAGTTCCTCTCACGCTGTTGCTACCATTATATTTTTTTTTCGTTGTCGTCATGCACTATTGAGAACTGAAGAGAGGTCTGACTGTTGGGCCAATAATAGTAAGAGTAATAATAACAATAATGGTAAAAGTATATATATATACTAGGAAACAGTAGAAAACTTAGTTCGTACATCTGTGAGTAAAATAAAACATTGAGAGTGGTGGCTGCGGGAGTGAGGGGGTTGATGTGGGGTGGGGAATGAATATAATGTATTATTTATTCTCCGTCGGGCCCGACTCAATGCGACTTCTGAGTGCTATTATCAACTTAGGAATGGATGATGACAGGCTGAAAGGCCACACAGTACCTTACTACTACAATCATCATCAACACCACACCACCAGTGTACACTGCCACGGACAGATTTTGTAAATATGAATTCTATAGTAGAAGTACTAGCAGCCTTCTCCATAGTGTGGGATCTCACGTTGTTTGAGTGTGTTCGTGTGTGTGAATATATGCGGTGTGTATTTCTGTGAATTAAAATCCGTAGATGGCTTTTCAGGGAAGAGCATCTGTTTTTTATCCATTCTTTCCTCCGCCTATGTAAATTAGATGAGTGACATTGGGAATCGGGGAATGTGTTTTGTCTTCTCATGGTCCGCATAAAGACTGCGTTACTTATAGCAAACTACAACAGTAGGCCTCGTGTGCAGTAAGTGAGTGAGTGAGCGTCTATTGTCTTCCTTTTTATTTGCATGTGAAACGCGGGGTAAAGTTATACGGAGACTGACTTACTATACGTGTGTTTGAGCCAAGTATGAAAGCAATCCCCTACTTCTGTTCCGCATATAAGGGCCGGCACTCCACTGTGGTAGCAGAAGTAATTCGGAATGATTGTTCTCATTCTATGGAGGTATCCCGGCTATCTCTATGCATAGCATCATCTGATAAGAGAATCATGTCCCACTGTCGTGTATTATAGGGTTGATCCCTGATAATGCGATACCTACATGACGGTAGAATGTGAGACAGTTGGGGTGATAAGGATTATTATCATTATTGTTGAATTAAAATACTTATTGCTTTTTTAAAATGGGAGGTGGGATGCGGTGATGATGATGATGATTATGATTCGGGTGATATACTTTGAGATCCTTGAGAAGTTTTAAAACTGTCGTTTATGAGCGTTGAAAAATATTAGCATGATGAATGGGTGTGAGATAGTTTTGTAAAATTTGTCGTGTGTGATAAACCACAACTCGCTATATTACTCACTCCCTCGCGCAAGCCATATTTCCTGTGAAGTTCATGTGTTACTGGGGGGGTGATGTCGTGCCTAATTTGTTTCTGTGTTCTGTATGTTATGTGTGCATGTACAATTATCGTCATGACAGGATCTCGGTCGCCATGGTGGTGGTACGACGGTGGTGATGGTGGTGTGGATGTTCGTGGCAGTTTGTATGTTGTTGTTGGTGGCGGCTGTGGTAGTGTGTTGTGATGCAGCAGCGGAGAAGAGTGCATGCTCCCGATGTTTCCTTTCACAACTTAATTATTATAAGCATTTATATTTGGATTGGATGGAGAGCCCTGGTGGTGGAGTGAATGGAGCATTGAATAGGATGATTTGATTAGGGAAAACAAGTGTTTCCGTTTCCACCTTGAAGAATAGACTCCGATTTAGTACACACAGAGTCATCTCATCTGCTGGGACGTGTAGTGCGTGCATGCATGGAGGCCGCCGCCGGACGGGGGACGAAGTTGAGGCAAAGACAGGGAGTAGGGCTACCACCATGTATATGTATATGCATGTTCATGTCAAACAGGAAAGTTGTTAAAAGTTTCAATCGGAGGCCTCAAAGTTGAGTCAATATATGTGTGTGTGTTTGTGTGTTTCACTGTTGTTGCAGTGGAACAGCAGTGTTTGAGTGTGAGGGGGTTCGTTTGAATGTGCCTGTGTGTGTCTTTGTGTATTTGTCTGCGCCTGTATGTGCGAGCGCGAAGGACAGAAAACAGAGGAGGACGAGAACAATGACAATAAATAAAAATAATAACAAAAAGAAGAGGAACCTTAGGGCAAGTGACAGTGCAGTGGATCGGAGTGCAAGCTGCTACTACAACAACTACTGCGCTTCTGTCCGTGACTACTGCGTCTGGTAGTGTGGTAGTGGGACTGCCGGGCGGAGAGCCGGGTTGAATGCAAATTCAATAGCGTGCTCAATTATGAGCCGTATTGTTGTGTGAGACCTCTTTCCCATTCAACTCATTGACGTTCGGACCATTATGAATGACTCTGCTTAATATTGAATTTGTCTGAACTCCGGGAAAGAACATTGACTCATGGACGTAGTAGCGGAGGCTCCGCACACACAGGTATAGGATGTCCATGGAAGTCATAGTGCAGTAGGTAGTGGTGTCCGCGGGTGGAGCGAAGCCAGGATTCCCCCCCACAAAATCTACACATATTTACACACATACACATATACACATGTGTTTCCGCAAGGCTCGAGCTAGTTATTCCATAATAAAAGGGAGCTGGTAAAGGGGCAAAAGCTAAACTATTAGGTTTCCCGGTCCCTGTTTCTTTGGTGACTTTGAAACCATAATAATAAACCGGTAATGATGTCCACCCCATTGTCATGACTACATGACCAAGGGCCCCACTTTAAATGTTAAAAGAAGTGTGTGTGTGTATGACCCTTGTTGACCGCCGTGTAACAGAGCATTATTATCACAGGGTGAAAACTACCCTAGCCGGAGGAATGACCATACCATACGGCCAATAATATTATTTATTGATTTATTGATGGATTTTCCCTGATAATGGTGAAGAAGAATCCCGGGTAGAATCCGACAGAGTTCGACGGAATGGCAAATATGAGATAAAATCAAATGTTTTTTCCGCCACAATGAGTTGGTGAGAGGGCCGGTCAGGAGTTTGAATCCCCCGCTCTCTATCTCTTCCTCTCCAAGGAACAAAGGTATATATAGACATATATGGTAGAAAGGATAGGGGAAAGTGGATTTAAAGGTATGCATATATGTATATATATATGCATATACCTGAAGAAAAAGATGTGTTGTGTGGAATTGTTTGTGCAGTAGCAGGAGCGGGAAGAGTGCGAAAATAAATAGAGATGGGTATAGTTTTTCGTGTCGTACACGTTGAGAAATACTGCACAATTTTTTTGTATAAGGTTTCTAATACGCAGACCGAAGTGTGCTGTGGACTCACTGAGCTTGAAGGAGTGTATATTCCGTGTATTATTATGAATGTGTACGGTGAACTGGTACTCACTCACTCACTCACGGCGTCAGTGTTAGGTACTAGGGGACTACTAGCAATAGTACTACTACAATCCCACTGCACTGCTCGGATATTGGGAATGGAAAAAGAAGAAAAGGATTACGGTAAACGTAACTATTCATGGATTGCTTTGAGGGATGACGATGTACAACTGCACAAGTTCTCTCTCTCCTGCTCCTTCTTCCTCTCCTCCAAAATGAGTCTCCAACAAAAGCTATTTACTCTCGAGTGCGATGCGAATTGTGAAAGATTAATGTGTTTTTCTTTTTCTGCATTTCAATTGAATTGAGTCGAGCGCGGATGGAGTTAGGGATGAAAGTCCATGCAGACTTGGTGCTGTGCACCTACATGTGTATACGTATAGCTACATCTTATGGGACCTGACGGACTGGCTGCTAGTGCTGTTGCCGTGTCCGTATTGTGAACTGTAACATGTGTTCAATATGCATGTATTTCATACAAACTGTGCGTACACTAGCACCAGTACCGTGGTTCTATGCTGTGACTTTGAGGAGTAGGTATTAAAAGAGTAGCGGATGGTGTTATTATAATAATTATTCTAGGACATTAGTGGACGCTAAGTATAAGGGATGATGTGGCGGTAATAGTGCGGCGGCATTACGGTCCAATGTAATGCAATGGCCGGTAGCATACGTACACTGCAGTGTGACTGGGAAGTACAGCTCTTCTCGTTCTCGCCCTCTTCTTCGTCCACCACGATCATCATATGTGTGAATGGTTTACTTACTTGAGTCAGCTTATCCTTAGCCTATTCATCGGCACAATTGAGTATTATTCAAACTTTTTAAAGAAAAATAAATAAATATACATACACACACACACACTTAGAAAGAGGGGAACCTTTGTGTTTGTATGTGTGTGTGCGCAAGTGCGAGTGTGTAGGCATAAGTTTCCCCTTGTTATTTTTCAATCCATTCTTTGGCTTATTATTAGCAGAGTTCTGTACTGTCTGAGCCCTCTCACTATTCTATAGTAATGTCCCTCAGAGAGAGGGACAGTGAGTCAGTGAGAGCTGTGATCGTAAGCCATATATTGCTTCCTTGTTGCTGGTGTGACCGAATGTCCGCGCACCGGAGTGAGTGCGACCAGTTGTACTGAAACCTTTGGGCTGAGATATACGTACATGGATTGGTGACGGGATGGTTTTGGGGATACCTAATGGCGGCGGGAAGGCTACGTTTATAGGGTTATGTGAATGTCTGTGTCTGTGGATGATGAAGAAAGGATGGAGTGTGCTACAGTACTGACAGAGAGAGAGAGAGAGGAAACTGAAGGTCTTTTCACCTGGCACAAAGGTACTCATCGTGATAATTCAATTTCTGAAAAGAAGTTGAGTGAGAGAGAGAGAGAGAGAGGAAAGTGTTGAGATCATTTGGGGAAGCATTGTATGCATTATATTATTATTTTAATGTGACTATTATATATACCATTGTGTCAGCGCTCAATTGAGTGAGAGGACCATAGTGTTCACTTGACAGACTGGAAAATGAAGGAAAAAATAGTCCAGGTCCATCATATCGGCTCCCGTCTCTGGATAAATCTTTTAGCTGCTTGGAAATGTGGTGGACGTATGTGTGTGTTTGTAGGTATTGCATACACATTTAAGATGGGCCAGAACAGAAAGTTGAGTGGGATTGTTCAGGTGGTGGTGGTTGTAATGGTATGGCGGGAATACAGTGGGGGTCGTATGGTCTCCCGTGTCACTTTTCCAGACCTTTGACTATATCTGTTCCTTCTTCTCGATTTTAAGTTTAGGGGGTGTTGGGGCTCAGTATAGGAGATGAAGCGATGGCTAAAGATAGTTAGATGGACGGATGTTGAACGGTGATTGGGATATGAAAGCATTACTCGATGACTTGGGATGTTGTTCCTTGTGTTTCACATACACATATTTACGTGTGTTGCGATACAGATACAAAAAGACCCGAT
>WJFA01004109.1:0-11324 GCA_009870155.1 Pseudobourletiella spinata | reverse complement strand
CTTCACCGCACATATGAATCAATCGGACTCGCATCTTACCTTTTCCTGATGGTCCAAACCTCGGAAACAGCAGGTATGAGCGAGTACAAGTGATAGGAAAATAATGCTTGACGTGGCACACACACACAGTCAGTTAGTCACAGTCAGAGCTTCACAGAGACACGTCCGCACTGGGCGATGGCTAGCGTGAGAATCAATTAAGAAAGGGTTAGTAAACCAGCGTAATAGGAATTACAGTTACTCGCACAAGCCATATTGTGTTGGTAGCTTTCGAACTGTACTCGTGTTCTCCGTCCGGTCCTGAAAGAACCCTTACCTATTAGCTGCGATGAGCAGGTTATAAGAATGTAGGAGGGAGGAAAGGGGGTCTAGAAGAGAGGCTCACCGAGGGGGTAAACCTTGTCGGCAACCGAGAGGGCGCACGGAATAAAATTTTGACGGGTTTGCTGTTTTAACGGAGTCCGGTAGGTAATGTAGGTGTGTATAATAGATTTAAGTAGGATTTGGGAAATGGGAAGTGGGAAAATTTTGAGATATTTTGATGTGAGGTTGTGTATTAATGTGGTCGTGAAGCTGTGAGATTGTAGGTATTGGTAATCATATCATTAATCACTAATCACATATAGGAAAATAAAGGTGGGGTGCTGTGAGAGATGGGCCATGTAGTGGATTTTTTGTTGACGATGTTAATGGAAGTTAGGGAGATGTATAAGATCCATTTGGTGGGCGCTGTATTTGATTGAGGTTGGCAGTTGGTAGATGTCGGTGAGTCAGGTCATATAGTGGGCAGGTAAAACCACTCACATCGCAGGGATCCAAACCCTGACAACTGTCAGGTTTATTATTGGTTAGACACTTGGCCACGAGAACTTGGGTTCAGTGCTTATTAGTATTGATTTGTGAAAAACTTATTCGATGAATAAGCTGTATTTCCCTTAATTAATCATAATCGTATTCGTTCTGAATACTCTTGTACATTTCCGGTTTCACGACGGTCTATTTCTTTCATTATTCCCGCAAGCGATGTGCGTATCCATTACAGCATCCTGTTTGTGTGCAAAGATGTTCAACTGGATTATCCTCGTTTATTTCATTGCTATAATGAGTACTTTACTAACATTCTCCTCAATGATAAAATAAATCACCCGAAGATGCAAAAATTCGAATTTGTAAAAAAAAATTATTCAAATACAAATGAATTTGATTTTATAAACACACTAAATAAAATAACTGGAATAGGTTTTGGAAAAGATTTCTTGCATGAATCGCTGGCTGTGACCAAAACTAAAGTGGACTCCACTATTATACCTTTATCGTTTAGCCTAGGTGCCCGAGAATTAGGCCGCCGAGCTAAGGCTTGCCTCAGGCTGGTTTTGTCAAGTGCCAGTGGGGAAAATTCAGCCACCGGGGCAAAATCAGCCTGAGGCAAAACCGGCATGCCGTCCGAGGCCTAAGCCTAGGGCGCCTAGGCCGTATTTGCACCGCGGCTAATTTAATCCCAGACTACATCTGCCACCCATGGACAGTTCTGCCCGCTTCGGAGGGTCATCTGGTCTATTAACTACGAGCCGATCCTTTAAGGACACATTACTGAGCCTCCCACTGAACTGAGTGAGACCGAAGACGCAACGGGGTTCGATTCCTTGGGGCTATGCCATAAACCACTGCAACTTTACTTAGGATTTTTCATCACTGACTTTGCCTTTTGCGACTTACCTCATTCCTTTATCATTATTTTTTCATTCGACTTGTTCGGTTTCCGAAACGCAGCAAAGTCCATATTCAGCAAAATTAGTAACAATTTTAGCAAAATGGGAAAAAGGGTACCCCCTCCTACTGCACGTTCTCTGCGGCCTGCCGGTTGTCAACCAACTCAAGGCAAGGCGGTTGACCGCCTTTGGTAGTTGGTAGAGTGTATCATTAGGGTGCAACATATGCTTGAACAGATACTAATTTGTGCGAGGAGGGCTCTGTTTTGTATGTACTCCGTAGAGCGGTAAATTCAAAAGTCTACATGGACATCAGATCCGAGACAGAGACCCCGAAGTCCGTCTTTTTGCAGGCTGAAACTCTAGTGTCAGCGTCCAGCAGAGGAATACATTGTAAATCCGTTTCTTACCGTCCGGTTCGGGGTGTAGTCGTCAAATCCCTTCTGCTTATTTCCAATTTTCCAAGGCCCTGAGGATTCGCAACTGTAAAAACTCGTGGGTGACTTAAGTACGTTAGATGCAAGATCCCGCTGTGGAATGAGACTTCCGAGTTTCTCTACCTCGAGAGCAATGGGGACAAGAAAAGTGCGAGACATTCTGCCTCAGTTACATATATAACTGACATGCTATAATTTTATCATGCGGAAGTGATATTTTGAAACTACTGGACGGAGATCGCTCCTGACTTCCCACAACTCTGCGAATATTACATGAGGGCAAGAGCCTGACCGAGTTAATTGAAGTGGGAAAGAGGGAATTTTCTATCCACACTCTCGTTGTGAATGTGGACGGGGTTTTAAAGACGCAAAATATAATTGGATTCGGGAGCAAAATGGCTTTCCTCGAGAGATTCAACAAGTCTCCTGAAGGCGAAGAGCTCATGAGCTACCTCCGGAAGTTCCTCACGGGCTGCAGTGATCGGGAGGCAATGAAAATTTTGGATGTGAATCAAAACAAAAATCTGAAGGACCTCATCGAAATGGGATTTTATCTTATGAGACATTTGCCTGTGTCGAGGGAAGCAGTTTTCTACCAGATTGCTCGCATTTACGATGACTTTGTGAGGGATCATATCAGTCACATGGAGGTACGAAGAACCCTTGGGATTCCTACACTAATTTAATATTGCGTAAAAAACGGATGAATCGCTCAATAACAATACAAATTATATATAACCTTTCACAGGGCATGGAATCCATGTACTCGGAATCCAACGCGGACGTGTTAGAAATCATCCAGTCGGCATTCCACTACTTTTTGGATTCCAACCCAGACGTTTGGGCCCCGGTCCTATCCACGTGGGCACTTCATCTTTTGGGGCAAATGTCCACCCAGTACGGGCAGCGACCACTGTTTCTACGATGTCAAAGTGTGAACGAGACTATTCACATTTGGATGTCCTCGAGGGCCATCAAAAGTCTCGTGGATATCACGTCTCGGTCCCTGCACGCATCTCACAACAAGGATGCCTTCATCTCAGCGCTTCTGGGTACGCAGAGGCGGAGCCTAGCAAATAGTTATTATACTACTATACGAAATTATAATATAAGTTTAACAGAATATTTAATGACATTAACTGATTGCTGATGGCTGCTTGTAGCATTAGCAATTGATCCGCCGAGCCGAGCAATAAGTAGCGGTAAAGGGATTGTGTTAATGATTGATGAAATAGTAGTATTCCTTACAGAGCATTTGAACGCAGATTAGAAAAATTAATTATAAATTTCATTGATTAACCCTCATGTAGACACGAGCGCAGCCCATACGCCCTACTTTGACTGGGTCGTCGCCCACGTCGGAAACTCCTTCCCACAAACAGTTGTGACCGAAGTTTTATCTCTCGGCCTCCAAAATTTCTCAAGTAATCCCCCTCAGGTTTCGAAAATCAGTTCCGTAGTCGGCATCCTCGGCCATCTCGTGACAACTCATTCTCAGGAGATTCAATTTGCATTTGAACAAATTTTGGAGGTTTGCAATATTGGGTTTACTTTGAAACTTACTAACTTACTCCCTCTACGTTGTTTTTAATTGACTCATTGGTTTGCTCAGGACGGGATCTCGGCCAACAACTCTGTCATAAGGAATTTTGGCGTTCCTTATTTGCTCCAGTTGTGCTCCTCATCTGGACCGCTTTTGGACGTTTTGATGGACAGCGTCTTACCCAAAGGTGGACGATAAATTATAAAAAAATTATTACTTCGAATGTGGGAGCCGGTTTTAATTTTGGTTTTATATTTTTTTATGTCACAGTTAATCTAGAAACGCTTCAGAGACTGGAACACTTAATTTCGCACTGGATCACGCTCCATTTTGGAGGGCGGACCATGGCGTTTGTGGCCCTTGTGACACATTTAATTCTCAAAAGTACCCGCGGCCCCAAAGTTCTTCATGTATTGATGACCGGTTGCAATTCATGGCCGGAGTCTATTCGGAAGAATGCCCAAAGCCTTCTTGGTAAGTCATATGAAAAATTAATAAACATTTTGTATTCGCTTTTACTTTAGCTATTTATTATTATTGACAAAGTATTATTTTTGGCAATTCATTATTAATATTCATTATTAATATTATTGACAAAGTATTATTATTTTTGGCAATTCTTGGCAATTCATTATTAATATTATTGACAAAGTATTATTATTTTTGGCAATTCTTGGCTATTCATTATTAATATTATTGACAAAGTATTATTATTTTTGGCAATTCATTATTAATATTATTGACAAAGTATTATTATTTTTGGCAATTCATTATTAATATTATTGAAAACTTATAATTATTTGTTCTTTCAGATCATTTTACAGCTGAGATATCAAGCCTGATTTACCGCTCGGATGCAACGCGGAAGGATCTCGGGAAAAGTTTCCCCTGCATCCAGGCCTTGAAGGAGGAGGGGAGCAACCTCCTGCCGTTCCTAGTAGATACGAATGAGCAAATCGCCCGAGTGTCCCAGCAATTCATCAAGCTCATCTCCCTGTACGACAGCAAGGATATTGGGATGAAGGCCATTGGCTTCTACTTCCGGGAGGCCTCTCAGGACGACCATTTGTGGTCACTGGTGGAACTCGTATGCGCCCTCAGTCTAAAATATCCGACAATTTTGGCGGAGTGTCTCCGTCTCCTGGCCGTGAGCTCCAGTCGTTCCTCCGACCTTCGCCATTGGCTCACGGTCCTTCGACTTTTAAAAACCCAGGACCTCTCCGTCTACTCGGATCACTTCAAGCTGACCAAGACGCTGGAGGAGAATCTCCATATCCTATTTCCCTGCCTGGATGGACGTCGGCAAAACTTTAGTTTGGATGAGGCGATTATTGTCGTAGAAATCCTCTTCAGACTGCCCAGCATGACGGCCCGCATCAAGTTTGGAAATATTTTAACCATTGAGCGCTACCTCGTCGAACTGCTCTTTAATGTGTTGTCCATTAGTGAGCCACGGCGGCGGTTGCAGAAGGTGCGAACTGTGAGTCACATTGCCGTGCTCCTCCAAAAACTCTCGGGGGACCACGCCGTTCAAAATGATGCCCTGCGCAGTTTGATCCAGTCCTGTCTCAATCCCGAGTGTCGCTCGCTCTTCCAGCGACGGAGTGTGAATTGCCGGAGTAGTAATGCGAATCATCATCATCATCATCATCCACATCATCCCATGTTTGAATTTGAAAATGAAGAGTTTCAACCCGCACGCTTCTCCATGTACGCCTCCCTGGTGAAGGAGAACAAGAGGCGGACGTCCAATGTGAGCATGGCTCGCGTCCACTCCACCAGTTTCCAGTCCGGAAGGCTATCGAAGAATAGACCCACCAACTGGATTGTGGAGCCTAAGGTTCAAGTAACTGAGAATCCTGACTGGGAGTTGAACGTCCAGCTCTTTTTAAGTGTACTGTCGACAGTTTGCACTGCCTTCCCGTGCAACAACCGCCAACAAATTTTACGAACAATGAATGGCTCGGCGAAGAGCAGCAGTGAGTCGTCGTCGCCGTTCATGAACGATGCGACCGTCATTGAAGAGGGGGACTTGAGCATCTCTGTGGAAGCGACGCGGAAAGTGGCCCTTCTCCTCGTCGAAATTGTCTCCCCCGACGTCATGTTCAATGGGCTGCCCTGGCCGGATGAGGAATTTTCCAAAGTAATCCTAATCACCATCATCAGAGCTCTATCTCTCAAAAATATCTGTCTTTGAAATTTTCTCTGCATTACTAATTTTTAAATGAATAATTTACCAATATAATATTATTATTATTTTCCCAGGTCCAAGTGGAACGGGATCTACAGATCCGTCGGGCATTTGAAGATCATCCTTACCTCTGGGACCTGCTTGAACTCGTCGCCAATTACTGCCCGTCCCTCTGCTACTGCTCCGTTCTTCTCCGCGCACTCATGGCTACCCTCATGGCCTACTGGACAGCATGTCAGGTAGTGGAATGAATATTGAATTTGTTTCAATGTTTATTTATTTATTTGTTCATTTAATTTTTTGTTTATTTTCTTTACGTACTTTATTTCCATTTATTTATTTATTTGTTCATTTAATTTTTTGTTTATTTTCTTTACGTACTTTATTTCCATTTATTTATTTATTTGTTCATTTAATTTTTTGTTTAATGTCTGTACGTACTTTATTTCCATTTATTTATTTATTTGTTCATTTAATTTTTTGTTTATTGTCTTTACGTACTTTATTTCCATTTATTTATTTGTTCATTAATTGCCTTTATTTATTTTTAAAATATTCTTTTTAAATTTGTAGTGCCTAATTGTGGCTATTTGGATTCTATTCTGTGCAGGATGCGAAGCCGAGAGCATCATCGTTGCAGCTGGAGTGGACGGTTCGGCTGATAAACATAATGAAAATAGGTCAGCTCATCCCCCCGCCGCTCTGCTACATCGGTCAGACGATGCATGAGCTGAAGGCCAACGAAGTGCTTGGACTCCTCAAGGACATTTGGGCCTACATGAAGATGAACGTCCCCGTCCCCACCATATATGTGAAGGACCCACAGACCAAAAAGTTTGTCCGCAATGCAGACTTTTCCAAGTTTGACCCCAACTTTGCGGAGAAGCTCCGCCTGGCCATTCTGAACAATGTGGAGGAGTTGGGCTACCTCTTCCCCAAATTTTTCCCCCTGATTCAGCCGAAGCGGCGGCCGAATGCGCTGCCGGACCTGAGCAGCGGCAGCAGTAGCAGCAACAATGGCAGCGGCAATAAGGTTCGCCCACCCCCCATACAAAGTCCAAGCCCCACCAAGGACCCGCCGCCACCACCTCATTCTTTCGTCAAAACTGTACCATTGTAGCAGATAGATACCTTTGGTGGCGTATACATATATATACATACATATAGACATCTATATACATAATATATAGCGCATTTTCCATAATAGATTCCATCTCATTTTCGAATAAGTCAACCAAAACAGCAGCAACAATTACAACTGTATACGGTATGTGTCATTCCTCCCCCGCCAGTGCAATGCAGTGAGTGAGAGTCGGTCGGGGCTGGAACAGCGGCGTTTGTTCCTCTCTGTACTCGGAATTTTTTCACAGTCTTATCATATTATGAAAGCAAGAATAATTATAATAATTATTGTTATTACAATAATAAAGAAGCCCTAGGATTCTTTTTTTACAATCTCTTCCTCAATTGCATGTGTCCGTCCTGGTACTTCTCCACCGCCGCTCTTACAACAAGTCCAAATCCAAGTTAAGTCTAAATACTAAAAACTTTTTTGGCGTCTTTATTATTTTCTTCAGAAGAATATCAATACGCATATGCATATATATGTATATATATAATTCAGTAGAATATTATGGCACAAGGAACCCGCTGAGTTTATCAATCCCGACTATGGTGGATTTAGGATCGGGGTACAACGAGCTCCACTCAGTCTCGGAACACATCTGCAGCTCATCAATCCTTTGAACATTCTCACCTCCGACATAAAGCTCATCCGCCAGACAGAGGTCCACAAACTGGTAGTGTCTGTTAAAGGAAATTAAATAAATAAAAAATAAACATTTTTCACTTCATTGTAATCCTCGAGATATGACATCAACACGGACGACATTCTGAAAATGCATGTATAATTTTGAGGAATTACCTGGCAACTAGTGAATCAATCCGATTGAGTAGCTTACGACTAGAATCCACACCTTGGAGCAAATGTTCCTGGCTGTCTCCGCTATGCATGAATCTAGAAGCGTAGGGGGGAAAATGTAATAAAAAAGTTATTATAAAACCATTAGATGGTACGTAGTCGAATATTATCATTAATAACAGTAATAATTATAATAATTTTTAAAATAATACCTCGCCTGGGTGGATGACACGGGCGTCCCCTTCAAAAACTGCAATGGTAAAATGAGAAAGTCAACCTGAGCCAGTAGTGCTCCGTCCGCCATACTACTGTAGACTTTCACTGTCCAATCCCCGGGTGCCATGGGCGGAGACAAAGTCGGCTTGACGAAATTCGCCGTGGACCCCTCCGCGATGGTAATGTTATTGGTGGCACGGACATGCCCGGCTGGACTGACCCACAAGAACGTCACGTTGAAAGCCTCCTCAGTATTCGCAGTGTAGGCCAGGACGGGCTCGCTCAAGGGGCCCATTGCTCTGGAGAAGTGACGAAATATCTGTTCCTTCTGGTCATAGTCCAATCCGACTTGAAGTTCGTGGATGAGGCCGCAGTACGGAGACTCGCAGTCCGCATTATTATTATTACTTTTACTACTAATGGTCTTCCCACTATTGGCAAATTTGAACTTGGCTTCCAGGGCGACGTGGAGCTTGGGTGTCTCACGATGAAATCGGACCAGAATCCCGTCCAACTGATCATCCTGGACAAAGGCATGGATTTCCAAGACTTTCATATTATTCTGGGACCTCCTGGACTGCTCATCGTGAAGTTCTTCGGAAACTTCTTCCGAGGGCGAGTGAAGAGATGACAGATTTAGGTTGTCCCTGCTGAGCGTCGCGAGTACTTTGGATGCGAGTCGACCCAGAGAATGCCCCAGAGTTAGCCCGGTGTCGTCCACGAACGGTGAGAGGTCATGGTGATGGTAGATATTTTGCCAGTAGCGATCCGCCGTTGAAGAATGTACCAAATAGCGGTCCGGGTACAGCCAACTCTCCAACTTGTTCACGATACCCTGGCTCACTATTGACTCGAATTTCCGACCAAAGAACAGCATCCGCGACTCCGTTTGCTGGAGAACAAAATAGAATTCTTACACATCAAAATGTGAACATTTAAAACGGATTATGGCACCAAGTTTGATCAATTAGTTCCGTATGACAAGACACACACACGAATACGTACACACCTGAAGTCTTGACCAATCAGAAATGCGAAAATCATTTGGAGAACACCCGCACCAGTCCACAATGTTTCGGTACTGGCACTTGCACCCCAACTTCCTCTTCCAGTTGGTCACGTGCAAATTGTTGTCCACGAATGTGGAGCACATGGCAGAATTCCTCAGAACGGTGTGAAAGAAACTCTAGAAGTAAAAAATAGCAATAAAGTTGTAAAACACGAAGACATAAATTAAATTGGACAATCATTCCTTGGGCCACCTTACCTCAGCCGGAAGGAGCGTGTACTTGAATACATCTTTTAAACCGCGCACCAATTCGTCCTCCGCTCGTACAATGTACTCAACGAGGCTCCGGTGCAAAACGATCCAGTCGCTTCCCCCGTCGATGAAAATCCCTGGAAAATTTCCCAATTAAAACGCCCTTGGCCACCATTCCCAAAACCCTTGGAAAACACATGCGTTCCACACATATTTGGAGAATTTATGCAAACATGGTCGTGCCTACCTTTCGGTAAGACGCGGTCACCGATCCTCCACATTCGATACTCACACTCAAAAAAGGTTTTGTCCAGACCCTGCTTCTGAATAAACTTTTGTACGTCCCGCCCATGGCTCTTGATAAAATTCTTTCCATTATTCATGCTCAAGAAAGCTTCTAAACTTTCCGTTGTCCTGAAATGAATGAAAGCACCATTAAGGAATAAAATGAGTGAAAACAATTCCCAGCGCGGAATTTCGAAACTGATCTTATTCTTTGATATTCCTAAAAATGTCATTCGACAGTGATTATCTTCTTCTCCTTACTTCAAAGGGAAATCCGATTCGCTCAAGTTAATCACATAATCCCAAGGCCAGCCCCACTCATCCGCATGGGTTGTCAAATCTTCCATGGCATTGAGCAAGACACTGAGCAAACTTGCACCACCCCAAATCGTCGCCCTTCGATTTGTCATGAAACGAAAATTCTTCCGCATCCTCCGACTCAACACTAATAATTCTCGAAACAAATAGTCTTGCCGCTGCGGGAAAAAAGAAGACAAATAACTTATTATAAAGTTATACAAATATATATAGGTATACAAATACTATTAGGACAATAAAATTCAAAAGCTTGTATTGTAATTATAAAAAATAACAAGTTATAATGAGTAATTATGGAATTATATAGAAATGGTAACACTTCGAAAGTGAATCTGATAGGAAAATTTGTGGGGCTTACAGCATCTACATGTATGTAGAAAAAGTGTCGCTCGTGGAATAGGGATTTGATGAGACGGACGACTTGTCGAAGAGCCCGGCCGTTGAGCGTCATTAAAAATACAATTCTAACCGGCTTCAGGGGCTGTTGCAGTTCTTTACCTCTGTCTTCCAATGAAGGAACTTGATTGCTCACTTCAGCGTCCAAAAAAGGATTAAAATTAAAATATATGATTGGATTTCAAGATTGAAAGCTGGCGGAAATTGACCTTCCGGTCAAATATGTACCTTGAAAGACACCCGTCTCATAAATGTTCATGGCAAAAAAACCGCCGCAATATTCTCCGCCCTTGTCAGTCGCCGGTGTTACAGCAGCAGATTGAACAGCAGGAGAGGTCCCTCGTAATTCCAAACTTTCGTTTCCACTCTGAGGGTCTTCCGGGTGAGGAGTCGAAGGACACTTCATGCTGCATTCGCTCGCAGGTAATTTAAGATTATCGGACGGTTTCTTGTTGCCGCAAAAACATTCAATTCTACACAAGGACAAGATTAAAAAAACAGCTGGGCACATGATCTCAAAATGATGATGAATGGTGAACAAGAAAAATTCAGAGAACGTACGAGTACTGTACACCGGCATACTGGAATCCATTTTGAAGGCACAAGTCAACACAATTAACAGGTGAGTTAGTTTCTTTGAGCAAGCTCAACGATTCCGGTAAAATTCGATCCTTTTTGTCATCTCTGAAGCAGCCGAGGTGCCGTCCGTAGGATGTGACTGAAAAAAGTCCGATCATTAATAACAAAAACAAGCTAGCGGATGTCGAAGGGGGATAGAAACAAAATAAATTTCCAAATATTTTCCAAAATAGATACTTCAAAAGATGTAATTTCTACTCGGCAAATTTTAAATCGAACCATTGTTGGTGCAAAATCTTGGAATCCGTTTAGGATACAGAGTGTCACTGAGGATTTGGCACGCGGTTTTGGCCAGGCTCTCCTTGCAAGTGACAGATTTGGCTCGATTGATGGCGGAAATGGACTCCTTTGTGGTAATATCACATTCCAACGGAAACGGCAGATTGTTGACATCCAAGGATGTAAAAT
>WJFA01004108.1:0-11330 GCA_009870155.1 Pseudobourletiella spinata | reverse complement strand
GATCTTTCCAAGGAATGCTAAAAACTAAATGATTACTATTGCTGATAATTAAGCTCGAGCTGCCTCCTCCTGAGCCGCTCGCTCAGGTTTTGAATCCGTACAGTTCAACATGATATTATGATTTAAGTTAAATGTTCGCAGTTATTCCGAACTGAATTTATTAATATTATTATTATTGTACTTGTAATGATAATAATGATTGTAGCAATTAAGTGAATGCCACTAAGCGGCCGTTCATGTGATGATAAGTTATCGTGCTCAAATCAAAATAGTGTTTGCTTAGATCTACTACTACTACTACAACTACAACAATAAAAGTTTTTTCAGCGTGTTCAACCCCTACTGCTCCCCACAGTTATTGACGCCATAAATCCGCCCTCTGAAAAATTCTACGCCGCCTCATGGAGTTAGATTCAGTGTCTAGAGGATGTAAAGTTGAAATGATGCTGTATTCTACAGCGGTCATAAATAATGTTCAAAAGTCTTATGAGGTGGCGTAGTATTGAATTGGGCAGTCTGCTGCAAAAAGCATAACAAAGGCCCGCCTTGTTCTCATGCATGCAGAAGCGCAGAGCTGCTCCCATACGGATAACATTTTCCCTTTGCGTCGGCCAGTGTCTGTATGCATACGTAAGTATTCTCAATTCAACCCGTTGAATGGGCCGATGAGCTCATTAAAAAACTGATAAAATTCCTCCTTCGTCATGGCTTGTAAATATCTCAGCCAATTGACCTCTTTCATGGGTCGTCGGTCGCGCTCCAATTTGAGACTGTTCGGGAGGACCTTCATTTAAATCGCATTAAGGCTGCCTCCTACACTGCAACACTCGCATCTCCGACTGCCTCATGTGAAATTCCGTGACCCCGTCACTATGCCGCCAGTTTCACACACGTGGAGCAAATTTGAAGAGCGGAATCCCATGTGGATTTATGGATCATATATATTTAAGGGCAGTCGTACTACTACTGAAGACACATTGTAAAATACACTGGAATTGCATCATCCTTAATGGTAGCTCTCCGCTGGTGGGTCATCGTCTCCGTCACATGCATCTGCTACCATTGCCACCTCACTCTTGTTGTTGTGCAGGCGAGTAGAGGCGGTATAATGGCACAGGTGAAAGCAAAGTAATCCTTCAATGACAGCTGGATATGCACGGGGGCGGGAGTAAAGTACGGAGAGCGAGAGATGTAAAGGCTTGCCTAGAGAAAGTGTTCAGCTGCTACCGTCCACGGAGTCAATGTCGTCGCTTGAAAAGCCAGAAAGTTTCCAGCTGGGCTCAAATACCATAAGGCATTTCACACAGACTCTTCTGCCCCATGTCGTATCCATGAATACACCATGAAAGTGACGATGGAATCCGCCGGGCCGAGGTGTGTAATGGTATTTTACGGCGGCATTGCTCCAGCGGAGACGAGGCCACACATTTCTCTGCATTAAAAGTAAATTGGCGGGTCCATCGTTACACACGCACGCATGGAGCCAGGTCCTCCATGTCTGCAAAGCCAGCGACACCATGAGAAGAACTCACTGTCGGAAGAGATTAGATCCTTAACAGAGTTTTTACGGAGCCACCACCGCCGCCATCCGTATTTATTTCATGCTCCAAAAAGATTCATTTTAACCGGCGAAAGGGAAGCAGAGAGGAGTAGTGCCTTAGTGATGAAAACAAAATTGGGCAATACTCATCACACTTCTGCTCACCGTCTATATAATGGAGCGGGAGGAAGTTTTTTATTTTGGCAGGACAAAAACCGGCCCAAAAACCTCCGAGGCCTTTAACACCATACGCTCACTCTACCTACATCTCCGCAGAGTGGGGCATTATTTATGGGAAGTTGAGCCCGTGCGGAAAGTGCATTACCATAAAATCCGAAAGTGCCATATAGAAATCGCAGAGTCATTTTCAAAGCCTCGATCTAATTAATGCACACACAGACACACACACATACTCACGTCCACGGAAACATCCCACGCTATAAATGCGTTTAAAATTGTCACTCTTCGCCTTCTAGGAAAAACGGGGGGTGAGCGCGGAAAAAAATCCGAGTCCCGTTGGAGACATACACTACATAGCTATATGTGTTAAGCAAGCCTTCTTCTGGTGGTGGGCGAGTCTACTATTAAAAATGGCATCAAACCTCGCCCCTTCATAAAAATTGCGATGAGTAATGCGGCGTCGTCGTCCCACCGTACACCATAATAACTATATATATACGAAAGAGCTCAAGTAACAGATCCGCGACTTCCATCCAATGTTGTGGATGGCGAAGAGGGGAAAAAAACGTTAACGACTCGCTTGGTATTTGGAGTGAAAGAGTGAAACCTTTAAAGAGCCATTGTACGAGACAGTTTGGTTTGGAAAAGCATATGTATGTGGTATGACAAGTCACGTGTGTGCGTGTGTGGGTACTTCTCTATATTTACGACTGGAATTTCAAATGACATGGACAGATATCCTTTTCCTCTCAAAAGATTTGTGTCGTGCATGAAACGGGAAATGTCGAAACTTGAGCTGCAGTCGTCCACATTTATAGTTAATCCTACGACGACGGGATATACTTATTAGTACGTAGTACATGCTGGAGCTTCGTGGTAGGAGCGGCCAAATATGTCGGAGATAATTTAAATTGTAGCATGGACGAGATGAATCCTGAGGTTCCTTTTCATCTGTTTCCAATCCTCTAATATGGCGAGAGCGCATCAGATTATACTCCCGTTCAATTTCCTCCTACATAATACGGCAATCCGGCGAAATACATGCACACGGGCAGGCATACACACCACAAGCGCAGAAACACAGTCAAATTATTCATGTCGTCCCTCTATAATTGGAGTCAAAACAAAGTTTCGTCAACGTCCCATGCCGCACGGGTGGTTGTTGTTATACCGTGTGCTGTTGACTTGAGATCTTCTACAGATCCATGTGTATGCTTCCTTCCCTTCTTCTCACATATAGTTTTTTCGCAGACGGTTATTAACTGCCATCGGGACAGGATGATGTGTGTGTGCTAAGTCTGTGGGGTGTTGAGAGGAAATGATGATGGTGCATGCGGTGAAGCTACGGTGCAGTTTCATGTATGACATCATTAGGACAGATGAGCAGACAAACAGTGTGTTTTGAGTAGTACACACACACACGGCCCAGACCGTCGTGGCTGCTGCTGCTGAGAATTGCGTTAGAAGGCCGATGATCGTCATGTCGTTAGTTTAGACGCTCACGGTGAACAAGACACGGCCACGAGCCAGCGAGTCTCCGAAGGAGGGAGTATTCCCACATCATTTTGCCCCTATAATACTACAGTCAGTCATTCACTCTTGTGGCGGTGTGTGTGTGTGGTTGCGTGCGTGTACATATTTATTTGAGTGTGGCCAAGTAATTTTAAGAGTATGTTCGTGATTTCGAAATTTTCAAGACGACGACGTTTGGACAGGAGTCAATATGAGCCCACGGCCTGTGACTGACAGAGACGAAGGGAGCAAGTCTATTATCACTTTTCGAAGGAGTAGATCTGCCGATCTACCGCCGTCGTCATTTCTTTCGTGGCAATTACCGTGCAAATTACCCAAGTGTCGTCCGTCCTCCTCGTCGTCGTCGTAGTCACATAATAGTGCAAAATCATTTTGTCAACCGACGTGAGGGATCGTCAGTCTTCCAGTTTTTTTCGCCAGCTTCTTTTAAAGTGAAGACACTGCTTGTACTACAGGAGTTAGTGTGGGAGCTCCCACACGGTGAGCAGGATTTTTTGGGGTGTGTTCCACTGTATTTATTCTTTGAGCTTTCCTTCCAGAGCAGAGAGCTGATCGGACATCTTTTTGGGCTGAGTGACGCTGGGACTTTTATATGTTTTTTCTCAATTGGTGACATCACCGAAGAACCGATTTGCCGATAACAGATAAATAGACAGGCAGACAGAGGCAGTTCAATTTTTGAGCTTGTCGGAGGAGTGGGAGGTTATGGTGACACTTGAAGGTAAAAGGAGAGATCTCGTTGGATTTGTTTGTCTGGCTGTCTGTCTAGTGTGTATGTGTGTGTGTGCCTACGATTCCGTCTGTTCTTGGATTAGGGAGGAGGTCATTGATGGTCGTGCGTAGAAGTTGAGATGGGTCACGTAAAACGTCATAATTTTGACCTTACTTGACGCGACTCAAGTAACATTATTAGGATAGAACTGGTTAGGGCCACTTACGTGTTCGTTGGTTCTCAATTCGCATTTGACTTAATCTCACTTATTGGCCGCAAAAAAAAGAGTGCAACGGGGAGCTTTTAAAGCCTCTGTGCTTGTCACACGGGGTGGCAGGCGGAGTGAAGTTTTTAAGGCAGTAATACAGACCGCGTAAAAACAATGGAATATAATTAACGAAGAGGTAGTAAAATTGGAGTACAATGGAACTGATTAGATGAGCAGAGTGAAGTAACGGCTGCAACAACTAATATCCTATTCTACCAAAGTAGTATTTTCCCGCCAGTAGTAAGTGCAGCAGTCCTCTGCTGCTCAACCGTATAAATCCCCCCCCTGCTGAGACTTGTCTGTATTGTCTGCGTATGTGTGTGTGTGCGTGTGCGTTTAAGAATCTTGAGTTTTGAGTTTGACTTTGATGAAGAAGATAAGCGAGTAGGATAAAGTATAGAAAGTGCCAATCTGCGGCGGCGCCTGCTGGGCTCCCCGGGGTTAATTTATGTTGCAAAAAAACGGAGCCAAAGTCGGGGCTCTTCCAGCCTTTTCATTTCCATCACGTATTGACAGAATAGTGGAGGAAGGTATGAAATCTCACACATTTGACTCACGCCAACCAACCCCAATGTGTATGCCCTTGTCAGATTTGATAAATATATTTTCTGAACCTTATTGGATGAGGCCTTGTAATTTTCTCAAATTTGCTGAAAGGATTCCCTACGTGTTTTTTCTCCCCTTCCAATCAGCTAAAACAAGGGCTCCCGAAAGGATGGGACGACGTGAATCTATTATAGCCGGCGAGACACCACTAGTGAAACCATAGTGAGACGTTTGTTTTTCTCTGTATTTACAGTGTGAGTGAGAAGTCTGGTCGCGGTGAGGGGAACGGACCGATGACGGGAACGGGAGCAGTCTACTACTACTATTACTACTACTACTACTCCACCACCTCCACTTGTCTGTAGAAACTTGGTGAGAGAAGAAGTGCAGTAGGGAATATTTTTTTTGAAGAATACGTCGACGCCTACAGCAAGGAAAACATGAGAGATCGCTCGAGGTTTTCGCTGATTCACCCAGATCGCCAGATTATCTCCCTCCTCTTCCTATTTCATCTTCTGACCCTCGTCCTCCTGTCAACCTCCGCGGCAGTAGTGATGAGTGGTGGTGGTGGTGATGGTCGTCTGATAGAATCCGAAGAGTCGGGCCAGTTTGACAATAACCGCAACCATGCGGATGACGGGAGTCGGGACGGTGGTGGTGATAGACGGTTCAAGACAGAGCTCTCCCCGCCGACGGGTGGAGACTCTGGGGAGGACGCTCAGTACTATGAGGACGACCCCGCCGTGACTTTCATAACGGAGGATGATGTTTATGACGACTTCGGGGATGGGGCGGCAGGGTCCATGCGCTTCTACGCGGCCAGGAATCATCCTCATTATCAGGTGGGTGTGCTCCATTGTTTTGTCTCATTACAGCCTTCTTTATGAGAGGAGGAAAAAGACACACACACACACACACAAAAGCCGTCCTCTGTGACTGGGACGCTGTTCATTTTGAGGCGACGAAAAACGGAGTACATACTACTGCTATTGCGTGTCTTCAGGATATAAATCAGAGGAACTCCGCAGTTAGGACAGTTGCCAGTTTTGTCTCTTCTTCTCCTTCTTGTATATGTGTGTACTTACGATTTAGGCTGGCGCTGAAAAGAGGCAAAAGGCCAATTACGGCCGGAATGAACTCTCTTTATACGGGAGTGTCTGGCAGGAAGATGTACCACTTGAGGCTAGAATTCCACTCGGTGATGCTTGCACTTTGAATTATAGTATGTGGGAGATCGGGAGATGGGGATCAACGAGCTCACTCTCACACATACACACACACACACACACAACTTTATTTTGACTTCCAATTTTAATAATTCATATCCTGATTTGAGTCAGAGAGAGAATAATGTTTAGGAGCCGCAGAAAGTCGGTCGGAGTCGTAGATGGTGGAAGAAAGGACTCTTGGCGTGTCGCTAACATGTCCAATTACGTAGTCAGCAAGTGGAACTAATTTACGTACGGGGCGGGTATTTAGGGGTAAAAGCTGGTTCCGCACGGCGCGGTAGCGGCGGCATAACTTGAAGTATCGAAACTAATCTATATACCCAGTCGCAACCGTCCCCATTCTCCCTGTTTGCTGCACCCATCCAACAAACCGGCTGTCTAATTTCCCTCAGGCTTTGTCACAAGATTTTTCCTCATTACTATATTTGCTTGTATGTGTGGCACAACTTCGAAAGGGTATGATGGTAAAGGCGCAACTAACTACTACTGCAACCCCACACTCCGCTCCCCTCATATTATGCCTCTCCCATACATAACATTTCCATCTCATCACGGTTCTGACTTGGAACACTGTTTTGGCAGGCTTCAGTCACTGCGTTTGCATGTAGTTGCTGTAAATTCGCGTCACAGCGAGCGTGTACATGTGTGTGTGTGTGTGTGTGTGTGCGGAACACAAAGGAAAAGCATAGTGTGGCTTTGGGGAGGATCGGGGCTGGTGTGTGGGTGAAATTACAATAAATTTTCCATCCTTTCACCCGCAGTGCACCATATTATACTATCTGTCACCAGTTTGAGCCCTGGCTTCAGTCTTCCGCAGTCTGCTTAATTACATAAGTGGACTATATTGCTCTTGTCTCATCCCAACCCGTCAGTCCTCCAAGTGCACTGCTGTATATATATCATCATTTTTGGGACGTCGACTCGGCACTCCACGTGCTCCTTCAACCCGTCACTACTATACTTACCATGTTCACGAGCAGTAGCAATGTAGTTCCTGGCCAGTGTCTTCTCTCCTCTGTAAACCAGTTTCAATTTCAGTCACATGGCTCTTATTTACGAAAGGGCTGTCGTCATTGCTATAACCCTGGAGCGGGTGGGTCAATATCTCCCGCTTTAATGTCTCCATTGCGCTTTGGTGGTTCGTACACTACGGTTATATATGTGATGGTTATGATGAGGAATGGAACAACTCCAACACGAGCGTATGAGTGTCCTTCATCATAGGCTATTTTCCCATTTCTCTGCCTTTGTTCACATCGCGCCCCATTCAACTCCGCCATTTTCCGCAATTGGGGACAATATAGCCATTACTACGAAGTGAGTGTAAGGGAATCAAGGGTGCTGTTAACCGGATAAATTTGAGCCAGACCAATGCGGCTGTTTCAACAAAGGCGTAGTACGACCGCCTTCTCCGTCAACAAGCCCGGTAACTGTTTGTGAAGTTACGGAGTCGACCAGGCCGTACCAACCGTGTTTATTCATATCCCAGAAGAGCTGAAGCCTGACCAGATCGTTGATTCGGAAATTTTCAGGCAGATCAGTTGGTGTCTGTGTTGGAAACCGAAAGGCACAGGAGTGAATGCATGGTTTTACGTAATCAATGAGACATTCTGGATCGGCGATTTCACATGCTGGTTTGGTTATCAAAAAGCTATTTGCCAGTGTTGATGCTATTGCCCAGGTAAACGGCCCAAAAGGAATAAGTCAAGAAGGGGTCATTGTTTCATAGCACGCAATCATTCTTTAACTCGCTTTATATGCGATTAAAGGATGTAGTGCCGGGGGGAACAGATGATGATGCAGGCGGAGACGCCAGTGTACTTATTTTGATGCGGAGGTAATTTGAAGGCGGTCTTACAGTGAGCGCCCGCAGGATCCCATACTCAGTCAGTACCAATAAATTAAAGAATTTCTCCGAGCTAATTGCCTCCTCAAACCCTCTGTCACACGACCGCACCGTCACCGCCGCCTATCATCACCGTCGGAGTCATTACTAGCTAATCCCTTGAAAGTAGATTTTATTACAATTTGTTCGGCCTTGTCAGTGTGGATTTGGAGGGCAGATGAGAGGTTCCCATTACACGANTTTGGAGGGCAGATGAGAGGTTCCCATTACACGAGTGGGATATTTTCTGCGAGTGTCCCCCATATAGTGCTGGGACCCGGATGGAAAGCAGATGTTCCCCAGACGTATTTTCCGCCCTTATTCATCCGCTACTATGCCATATAATCATAGCAGATAATATTGCGTACGCGAGGGTTCCGGAAGACGTTGAGTAGTAATTGACGGGAAGGTTAGATGGTGGATCGTCAGAATTTTTATGATAGTTTCGTCAAAAAATTCCTCAATGTTTTTCACACTTCTTAACCCTCCTCTCACTAATTCCAAGGAGGAGATGGACACGGGAAAACATTGTGGGGTGGATTAAGGATCGAAAGCTCGAAAAAGATTGACTGCGATTGAGTTGTCGTGCCAACGAATGGGCTTGAGTGTTGGCCAAGTGAAATAAAAGCTCTGTCTTGTTGCGTGCCTCGCTATGGAACTAGTATGTGTGTGGCTCGGAGACATTTGGCCAAGTGAAATAAAAGCTCTGTCTTGTTGTGTGCCTCGCTATGGAACTAGTATGTGTGTGGCTCGGAGACATACGAGGTCATTAATTATCTTCAAGTTAATAATAATCCGTCTTACATTCCTCTCCCGTTTCATTTCTTCTGTTTACATTGCGAAGTACCTCAATTCCTCACTTGTTTATTGCCGCTGGGAAATTGACTCGCTAGTAACACAGTCACATGTGTAGCGGGTCTAGTTGCTGATGCTGACTGCTGACTATGGAAGCAGCAGGGGTTAAAAAGTCAGTCAGTGAGTCCCACATCGCCCACGACTCACTGACTGACTTTTGAGAGTTGAGAGTGTGCGACTCTGGGGAACTTAGAGTGAGGAATCGGTAATAGACGGTATTTAAAAGGGGTTGGGAAGCCTGCCCATAGCAATCGTAACCCACTCCTCACTCATCTGGCCTGGCCATAATGAAGCATTGCCACGTACTGATTCTTAATGCTCTTTTTGAGTTAAGGAACTTTAATTGGCCTATGAGGGAAGAAATATATGCGGTAATTGAATGTAATAGGAGGCAAAGTCTGACTGACTCAGTGAGCTTCCATTTCTTGAGATTTGGCTTTGTGAGGCTTTGCTTACAGCTGTATTGCTGATTGAAAGCCTCAGGGGATGCGCTAAAGGTCATAAGTTGCATTGTGCCAACAGTGGGACCTATTTTTTGACAGCCACGCGGTGCGGATTGGGACCAGATGGGAATACATGGGTGATAACAGTAATACGACCTCCTGGTTGACTGAGACAACTTATTGAAGATGCTTTTTTAGTTCTCGGTCCTCCCCGTGCGCGGAATATGTTGGCCCGTGTGTTTTGTCTGCAGAGAGCGGGATTATTAGGAGAGTTGAAAATTCTGGGGCTGCATATAATTAATTATGCTGATAAAAAATAGGATCGCATATTGAAATAATTTTGGCGGACATACATGAGGAAAGAGTCATAATTTTCAAAGCTGGATATAAGAGGAGATTAGTCATTTAGTTTGGCTGGTGACCAGGATGGTGCCTTGCGGAAGCAGCTGGAACGAGAGCGTTGCCCTCCGCTCCCGGAGGAGCCATCAGATGTGAAGCTCTGCCAGCACAGCAAGTGCAGCATGGATTCCGATTGCAGCGATAACGGCTCCATCATCTGCTGCTACAACGGCTGTGTCCATTCCTGCCAGCACAAGGTTGACCCACCACCAGGTACCGGTGATCAGAACAGTGGATTTTATTTACTGTGAAGTTTGAAAGTGAATGAAAAAGCTGTATTAACTATTGTATTCCTTTGGTGAAAATGTTTTTTGTATGACTCAAGAAGTCCATAAATTGCTGGAATTGTTTTCAGCAGTTTTCTGAACTGTTTGACACAAGACTGTGGGATGAGATTGTAATGTGATGAAATGAGCATGTTCTCGGAGTGATAGAGAATGTGTCTGACTGATTTGTAGCATTCGACTGGTTGGAGGAGACGCAGCTGAAGGGGGTGCAGAATTTTAGTCGGATAGTAACGCCGTCCGGAGGATCTCTGAGTTCAAAGCAACTGATGGGTGCAGATACGACGGCGGAGACGATTGCGATTCCAGGTGGCTGCTTTCTCACTCCGCAACAGTACGATCATCTCCGACTTTTCCGCAAACTTCAGCATGTGAATTCTTGGTAAGTATTTTTTGTTCGGCTTTGTAGTTATCTGATTGCGCCTCATTTAATCGTCGGTGTGCGAGGCGCAGATGGCACGTATATTATTTTTATGGAAGATTTTACATATGGACTGTCGGGAACGTTCTCATACTGAGGGAAGCATATATGAAGGTGGGTAAGAGAGGAAGCGACAAAAGAGACTACAATGTTGTCTTGGTTTGGTTGTAAAGTATGATGGTAGGCTTGGTCAAAATTTCTGTAATTCTATGCTAGAAAATACGTATTCTAATAAATTCGCCTTAGTTGATTATAAAAGTAACTGCGGAGGGGTTCGTAGACTAAAGTTATGCCGAAGAGGTCACATTTTGACCGTTTAATGTTGTAAAATGTGCGAGCGCTTCCACAGTTAGTTAGTACAGCTGCGGCTGTGGGTTTTACGCCTGGGGTATTGATGGCAGTAAAAATAGCGAAATGCAATGCGAAATAGTTCTGACTTAATGGATGAGGACAGGTTCTGCGCGGAAAGTCAGCGAAATGGATATTATGATGTCTCATTTATATGCGAATGTGGAGGTGTTGTGTAATGAGATCTAAAGTTGCAATATGATAAGGCGACTAGCTTATCTGTTTTACGATGAAAGGTTGCATATATTATTGTGTATGAGTTAGTTCAACTCTGTGGACTGTACTTGGCTGGCAGGGCTGCCGCAGTACGCAGCGCACATAACCCAAGCCGGAATGGCATGCGGTAGGTGAAGGCGTTTCATCCTCGTTGAAAAACTTCACTTGGGAAATTTAACGTATTCCAACCTCCAAGTGTGAATAGGTACAGGATAAACGTAAAAATGCAAAACTCTTGCTGGATGGAACAAAATACAATGCACACATTAACATGCCACACAAATCTGGGCTGGCGCCCGTAGAAAACTAGCTGTCGTGTAAGCTGCGGCTGTTATACTTATACCTTCATTATTTTTTTTATTATGCTAAACCGTCATTTACTATGTTCACATTGTTTTTCAGCAAATGCATGCAAGGTGATGTCGTGTGTCACGTCAACAGGACGAGGGTCTAAAACCGAAGGCGCAATCA
>WJFA01004107.1:0-11335 GCA_009870155.1 Pseudobourletiella spinata | reverse complement strand
GGAAGCAATCCCTCGGACAGATCTGCTGGCATCCAACTGTTAGAGCTGTATGGGGTACATTGTTTGCGTTGTGATTCGCATTATAAGCTGCAAGCAGTCGTGTGCCGGGAAAGATCCGTCGTATGCGGCAGCGGATAGGTTGAGGTGAATAACAAGGGGGAAAGAGGTCCCAGTACTATGTTTTTTAATGATTTTTTCAGAAAGTTTAAACTTATAACGTCGTCGTCTCGTCGTCATCGTCGTGGTGTGGAGTGATTGAGGGGCTTCTCCATCATTTTTGTTCATCATGCTGCCTACATCTATATGCTACTCTCTCATACCCACTGTCTCCTACTCCCTCCCTAGATCTAGCAACAGAAACATGGAGGAGGATCAGACGAACATTTCCCTTCACGTTTCATAGATTTTACGGAGGTTTATCATCCCACACCTCAGAGAAGAGCTGTATCCATACCTTCCGCCTGTGGGGCGAGAGGAAGGCAGCCGTAATCTAAGTCTGACCCTGGTAATCAGAATAGTCAGAAATGTTTATGATCATATAAAGTTTTGTAACTAAAATTTGGACAGTTGACGAGATGATGATGATGATGATCATCATCATCCTCACCACCATGTCTTCTAATGAAGTAATCTCAAGGAACATATACCCCTTCCGTCCAACGATCCTATGCATCTTCCTTTAGATTTTATTTCTTCTGGTTATAATGGTTACTGGCAGTAGTGTGGTATTCTTCAGGGAACAGAGTAGCAAAGCAGATCTGAAGGACTCAAAATAAGTGAAGTTCTGAAGCGGAGTGTAACGTAATTCAGATTTTTATTAGTAATCATCGACTCCGGCTTCCCCCTCGTTGCACCGCTGCTGTTCCTGTTGGAAGGGTGTGTAAAAGTTATAGGAGATAAAAGTGTTCCCATATTACGATTTAACTCCGTGCTGCCCAAATGCTGTACAAACGTAATTGTTCCCCTCCGTGTACATAGACAAGATTTTTTTTACCTGGACGACTTCAGTGCATGGCCATATAGTGTTTTCATGTATTTGAGGTGCCGTGCGTCCAAGTGGTCCTGAATGTATAGTGTGTATATATAATGGTATTATTATTATATGACTGTGTGTAACGTGGTCGGTCGTAGGCAGGCTGTTACTTTATTTCAAGCCAAATGGTCCTCTCACATATATATAAGTGTGTGTGCGTGTAAGGTAGTGAAAGTATCGGTATAGTGAGAGTGTTGGTATATTCCATATGTCTGCACCTCACTGGGCATACATACATAGGGACCGGGGTTGTCTTGTTGCTTCTCCTGATATAGGATATGCCTAAGGGCCCAACGAAACCGACCAGGCATTATTGAAGAGGGGCACGCGTAATATGTGCCGAGTCGCGTGGACTGGGACGGGGTATCCTCACCCCTGCTGCACTTCATTTCCCATCAGTACCTACTATACTTGCACAAGCCCTCCCGCCAAACTCTTTCATTATAAAGGTTCCGAAAAGCCCAAAGCAGGGTTCAGTGTCGAAGACGACAAGGCTGGAGAAGTAACTCTCGCTCAGTTCGTTCCGAGCTCCCACACAAAAAAGGAGTTGTTCAACCTCGTGTGCTTCCCACAACCCAAGACGACTACACAATTGAAGAGGCTTCAGACAGGCCCAAACATTTAAAATTCCACATAGCGTGCTTCGCAGCGGAAGTGTCCCCGGCTCTTCCAATCTGTACTTCCTCCAGCCGCTCTTAATTTCACATAATTGCCGAGTCTGCTACCGACTCGTGCTCGCGGAACAGTAATTGAAGATCGCCACAACTGCCTCCTACACTCAAACGTACCTATCACGCACAGTAGCTCTGCCAATAACAAGTTAAGTCCGCATATTCACAGAGATTCTACATGTACGTCTACATAATTACGCAAATAGCGCAGTTTCTTCGGATAAATCGTCGACAATTATTTTAAAGCCTCCGAATATCAGAGCCAAGAAATCAGAAGAACCCTCATAACCACCTTCATTCAAGTCATTAGTAATTGTGTTGTGTTACCTCAGTCCCCAACTTCGATATCCTTGGCTCGTGGCCAATCAGAGAAACTTGGTGCGAATTGACATACACATCCCTACAACACTGGCTGAGAGCGTGTGAGCCTTACACTGTTTACAGAGAAACGTCCATCTCTACACCCCGTCCAACGTGATACTGTGAGGACTTGGGAATTAATCATTTCCCAACCCGTATCAGCTGCGTTCCACAGAGAGACATAGAAAGAGGGGGAGAGACAAAGATAGCAATCGATAAGTTGCACGCAGGAGTTAAAATCAGAACCCCCTGAATCACTAACTGCCAATTGTGATAAAAACAGACGTGGTAGTGTTTTATGCACACGGCCAATTTTTCCAGTTTGCATGTGACTTTTTAACCGCGGGGACGAAGTCAAGAAGTCGGCCCACCACATCCATATTCCAGCTGAACCCCCGATTTCAAAGAAACCAGCAATTTTTTTTACTTTGGAGCAGGAAATTATTCCTCAGTTCGTCCCAATGTTTGACATGGAAATGGCGACGAATTTCGGGAATCACACTATCTCAATGTCACCGACATCCACGACCAAATCTCAGCCCAACTCGCCCTTGTCCCCGATGACTCCGAGTAAGAAGGAAGGCATGGTTCATCCCTCTACTACAGATATATTTGGGTCCAAATGCAAGAGGAAAATCAACTTTACTCACGTGGGAATCTCCCAAAAAGTTCACCAACCTGCCACTGTTGCCCGACGAAATGCCCGGGAGAGGAACCGCGTGAAACAAGTAAGTCATACCACCTTGAGGCTAGAAGGATTTAAAACCTGGAAAGGTTGTTGGAAGGATTCAAAAGGATGTTTATACATAAAGAGCTAACGAAGAATCCTTCCTTGTTATAGTGATAATAATAACTCTTTTATTGAAGGGCCTCACGTTCGGTCTCAAACACTTTGTATTGACTGACTCTCCGTTTGATTAGACTTTTCACACCTTGCGTCGTATTATTATCATTATTATCATGCATATGTAAAAAAGCGAGTCCATGTCCACAGACAATTTTACCTACGGGATGGAGGAGAACAGGGAAGCACTCATTAAAATCTAGCCTCTGACATCATAAATCAAGACAGACCTTTTTGAATGGGTGGATCGAAAATAAGAAGGGGTTTTAACTTCACCTCAGTGCCCTCGTATGCGCCCTCATGTTTCATCTCATAACTGCTGTGCGGCGATGGCTATATCCTATATAATATTAGCCACATGTATTGGGTAATGACAGCTCCACCTCTGCTTACGCTAGGGCTGGAAGGATTCTCGGTCAAATGAATTCCTTCTCCCGTAGCCTTGCGTCACGGATCTCATACAGTGGAACGGGCCATAAACAAAAGGAAATCAGTCTAAAAAAGTTTAAGAGCTCTTTAACTAGTAGCTATGGTTCAGTTTGGATTCGAGAGCTTTTAGTCGTACTACCAATGCGTCCTCCAGGAAGTATTACGGATCCAAATGTGTAATCACACTCATATCCATCCCCCCTCACGGTTTTCCCTCTCCCACTTCTCTTGACCTACAACGGGGTCGTGAGGGTAAAGTGTTCTTGTGAAGGACGGAGGGTCTCACATCTAACGCCGTCCGCGAGGTGACTTACAAACGCTGACGATGCAACGCGCAGGCTTGAATCTAACGTGATCACTTTATGGCCCTCTCACTGGTTGATGAGAGACATGGTCAGATGAACCAGGGCTTACTTAGTGATGCATGCACGTAGTAATTACGTAAACTCAATCACGTTGAACCTGAGGAGGTGCTAAATAATACACTTTGACTCTCGGACCGATAAGGAATGGAGCTGGGAAGAGGGACAGAAATGGGAACATATCAGCAGTACTTGAAGAGCAGAGCACCGTCGAGCACGAGCGTACCACAATGGACAAATTCAAATACAGGGTGCTAGTGCTGTCTGATAGAGGACGTATTGCGGAGCATGACACCATGCATCACCCACTCTATCCTCCGTTCCGAAGCATTCCTGATAAAAATTGAAAATGGGCTATTACTTACGTTGGAGCCATGTGTGAGTCGATTGTGTGGCGAAAGGTTGGTTTCTCTGTTTACTCAGCAGCTTGAGCTGCACGGAGCGAGCATGAGCTAGACCCTATCCCATCCCATTTATGTATAAGAGGTTGAAAAGTGTTTTCCTCTGGCAGGGGGACTTTAAATAGGTAAACAAGGCGGATTGGGAGTATATAATGGGGTTATTGAATATTTTTGATCGAAATTATCAATATAGAATATAGAGATAAGGAGGCTCATGGGGTGTCGCCAAGTTTTAGAGGACTTTTCTCCTTTTTTTTTACTGGTAATCCCAGTTGAGTCATCGAAATAAAACGTCTTCCACATAAGTGTGAGAAGGGTCCGAACCCCGCTCCCCTCTGTTGCAGGATCTAGGACGACTAAAGGATGAAAGCTGTAAAGTGAATTTATTAATCTCGAGTTGGTGGGACTCGACGTGTTCAATAAATTTCCCTGTACACCTACACAACTTTATCTCTCCGTTGCGTTGTTGTTGTTGCATTTCCACCTACATTGGACTATGCCCCACAACCTTGCATGTGCTCCCAAGGGTCGACTTAAGTTTGGGAAACTCTTCATGAAATACATAGTGACTCAGTGAGAATGATATGATAACCTTTACATGTTTTGGTTCACATCAGTATGAAAGCCCCCGTGCTTGTCATAAGAGGCTCAGGTAGCAATTATTATAGATGTGACGCGATCCGGCCAAAGTGAGATTGTGCTTATGCTGGAATTCCATGATGATATGTCCGGCTTGAAAACGTTCTTATTATGCAACATTTATATTGCAGGTGAACAATGGATTCGCAGCACTGAAACAGCATATACCCCTCGGTCACCGCTCCAAAAAAATGTCCAAGGTGGAGACCCTCCGATGTGCTGTGGAGTACATAAAAAATTTGAAGGGCTTACTGGATCTGGAGACCAGCGCCAGTAACACGAGTCATGAGACGGGCTACTCTCAACTCCTGCCGCAAAAGTACGAGTTGGGAACGAACGTCTCTCATGGCAGCTACAATCAGCTCTCCCCAACGTCCAGCGAGGACCCCTCGTCTCCCTCGTATGCTTCCGAAGGATCCTATGTCACGTCCACTGCCATGTCCTACGACTGTGAAAATTACGAGCCGGTCAGTCCAGAGGATGAAGAGCTGTTGGATGCAATTTCCTGGTGGCAACAATCATAGAAGTTTCCACCCACATAATGCAGATATATATATATGTTGCAATTTATCGGTGAGTAGATTTTTTTTAATTCCCATGATTCTAAGTCCACGTAGACAGCACTGCACAAAAGCCAGAAAGACTGCTTACGGTATTGTAGAAATTCTGTTGTCAGGAACAAAGAGGCTGGGAGACATTAAATCCACATGCGCTATATGATCCGCAACCACGGGCCCCAGTAGAATATTGCATTTCACGCCAGGACCTCGGCTAACAGCTTTGCAGATGTAGAAGCACTGGTAACTAGGGGGCTCCGGAGCCTTATGCAGTACAAGTGAACCTACCGTTTCGACTACGTAATTTGTGAAGGCCTCCAGCATGAGCTGCTCTGTGTGTGTCGTCCATTTCCTTTCATGTGCCTTATTATTTCGTGGCAGCACGCTCAAGCCATAGCTCTCCTCTGGGACTTTAAAGGATTTTCTCTTTCCCTTCATTCAGTGAGGATGGGTATGGGGGACGTGATGGGCCTGGGGAAGGGACTTAGATGGTCTTACTGTACCTGAACCGTGTGGATGCTTTTGTACACACATGCGTGGCATTAGTAAGGGAAGTTCACAGACAGAAACACACACTTCGTATGTAGTCACCAACTGTGCCACACGTCCAAAATGTAATCTTACAATATCCATATGGAGTGTACTTATTTGATCCGCGCTGGTATATGCGTTCCTTCAGTGAACTTATACTCACCCTTGGGGAGCATATAGCACGCTGAAGGAGTACTCACTTACAGTATGTATGCTTCGTGTGCGGAGCCCAACTTACTTACTACGCCAGCCTGGCATGGTGCAAAGTCTCCACAGCCGTTTTAGTATTACATTCACGTCCACATGGAGGAAAATGTCTATTGAAGAGAAACCATGGAGAAACGAAGGCTACGGTTAGGATTTTACTCAACTTTGGTCTGCTGCAGGAGCAGGAGTTAGTCAGATGAGAGTCCGTAGGCAACGGTGGAAAGAATCCGTTTGAATAGAAGAAAAATTGAGGGAGGGAGTTGGTTCCCTCTCATATGTTTTTGTGAGAATCCAGTGAAAAAGATATAAGTAGGCCCCCAGTTAAGGTCCTTCGACTTTTTCATTTCATCCGTCCCATTCACCTTTATAGTATTTACTCCCCGTCACTCTCTCTCTCTCTCGCACACATACTTACTCGCTCCCATGTTATACCCATTCCGAATATTTTTGCAGTAGTACTACTTACTACAGCTTGCCAAGAATATCGCAGTAAAATTAAAGACAAAAAGCCCACCTCTGAGCTAAGCGATCGAGCTGTATATATAAGGAGAAGGCAAAATATAGCATATTAGAACGGACTCTTGAAAACGAACTTTGTATTGTCCACTATTGAGTGACATATTGTAATCTAAAGTACACACAGATGATAGTGGGCTCACGTCAAATGTCATTCCATTTTGGTAGATGTATAATTGTCCTGGTAAAAGTGCATGCGTGGGTACAAGTAAGAAGTTTTGAGTTATTTCTTTCTATCCGGCGAACTCATGCAGCTATTTGATAATGCTTGAATATGCTTGCCCATTCCTCGCGGCATTGCTCTATACTGAGTTGGTCTTGAAGGAACTTGGGATTCAGCAAATAAATCAATGCGCTTGGTCAGCCGAAGCCTTTTGTGGGGNATGGAGGAGTAGTGCGAGAGCAGGCTTGTGCAATGAGGTTACCGTCCATTATAGCGAAAAAGCCCGATAAGCACCTCAGTAAATACTTGAACGCATGGATGAGTAACAATGGAGATGGGTACACATTAGTGTTTGGATTCTGTGCAGTGCTTGGCCCGCATATATAGATACGTACATTTGCCATGATGAACCATATCTCAGGTCAGAAAATTCAATTGAATTCATTTTCTCTTTTCGTTCGGTTTTCCAGGGAAAGGACCCTTCAGAGTCTCTTGCGTCTTCCATGTTTAGCCGTACGCATTCATCCAGCCAACTCTATTCATTGTCCGTGTGTGCGTGTGCGTACGTGGAAATCTATACGAAGATCTACCATGCTCATGATCATGCCTGGGTGCGACAATGAGCAAGAACCCCGAGAAGAGGAAAAAAATCTCTGATTCAACAGGAGGAGAACAAGAGAGGGTATGATTTCTGCTACCTTTGCCAGGACCAACGCACTACTTACTACTGCACTACCGTAGAGCTTTACTACTACCGTACCACATCCCTCAACGGACGACTCCCGGACGACATCAAGCCCGTACTGGCACACACAGCGCACACAGAGAGAACGGAATCTCAATGACATCCCTATCAACAACGACAGTGAAGATGGGACCAGTGGCCCGAGAAAATAGAGAAGAGGTGCGATAGGAATCCTTTCTTGGCGTGATGACGATCTCAGCAACATCATCATTATCAGTAATATCATCTTGTTTGTGCTGAAATAGTTTCTCTTCAATGTGAGGATTTAATCTCCTCCAGGTTTTTTGTCATTTGAGAAGGATATGAGTTTCCAGTAGCATTGATGAGCACACGGTCGTGGTTTTGATCCCCTATCTTCTCTCCTCCTATGCCTTTGTTTATACTACTGTAGCAATATAATAGCTACATCCACATGCATGCATATAGATTTTAATTTTCGTCATTTCCTCTTTTTTGTTTTGATCGGGCGGGATGAGCCGTACTGGGCACAATCACAATCTGGGCCTTCTCAATTTGCTCATGCTTTCCACCGTCCAGTTTATGATGTCTTTTACAGCTCTGCCTATGTACAACACCAGCAAAGATATTCCCGCTCCCGTTGTTACTATTGTTAGAAGTTAGAACGAGATTACTGCAAAAATTTTTTTCCAGTGCCTCGGAAGGAAGCAAAAAACTATTTTTTTACATGCACAAACAAAAGGATACCAGTATAGCGTCTGCTTTGTAAATAGAACGAATCCGTAGGATAAAGGTGTTCCTGAGTCCTTATTTACATTACGTAAATAATGAGAAATGCAACCCTGTACACATACTTGCATAAGTCTTTAAGAATGTATTTAATTTTATCAAGATTATCACTATTGCTACATATATATATACATGTGGAACCCTATCAGCTACGAACTGTTATAAATACAAGTACCTTTCATCATTATCATCATCCATCGAGGAAATAGAAATACTGTGATTCCATGGAAGCCTCTACACATACCCTATGCCATTGTTGCTAATCTGTAATATAAATATCGAAAAGTGCCTTTTATTCAACCACATAGATTTCGTAATCGTAGTATTGAAGGAAGTATGCATGTTGAGGCAATGCTCTGTACTTCAATAGATTCCAGCGCGCGTTATTTTTTATACATTCCTCACAGCAGCGGCTCCGTGCTTGCCTCATTCCCAATTCTTCCTTGGTATAATAGCTAATGATAAACTGTAATAATTTGAAAATGGAACAGCAGCAAAAACAGAATATTCCTTCAATCCCTTGTAGCATTATTCAATGGATAGCAGAAGAGTAAATATATTTGTGTAAAGCAACTGTCAATGTAATATATAGAATGTTGGACAAGCAGTAACGGCTCATTAATATTACTATCATAATTATTATTACCATTATTATATGCTATTACCGCCTTAAAATCAACGGCTACAAAAATATGTACTACTGAGATATGTTAGTGAATAATTTATTAGCATGATGTCCCATGCAACGTCAAATGTTCAAATGGTATGGTTAAATACTTGTGGTTTAGTTGTAATTGTAACTTATTGTAGTAGTTAGTACGGCGTCATTGGCTTTGTTATCCAATGTGGCACAAGAGGACGCCATGATGAGCAAGTTATTGAGAGTTTTAAATACGACAGAAGATTTGTACAAAAAGTTGTTTAAATGATTGATATGTACTCGGGAATTCGGTAATTTCCTTCTAGTCACTTCTGATGAGTGTCATTGTAACTTTCCCAAGTCTTCGCGTTTATTTATGACTTGATGGCTCTTGGCATCCGAGACGCTCGCAGTTGACCTCCAAGTGACACAAACTATATCAGTTTTACAAAAACTGCCTTGTACGTAAATGTGCATAAATAAAAACTAGCATAATTTACTATCTGAACTGGCTTGTCTACAGAGTCTTGATTCATCTTGGTGGAAATTTAAAGAGCTCAAAGGTACTCCTTTCTAGCAGCACCGCTCCACTACGGCATTCGGAGACCAGCCGGTATGCAGAGCACATTCGTCACACAGATGTCTCGAACCAAGGCCTCTCAAGGAGCAATCGTGGAGCGGAAGCACATGTGGGAACTCATAAACAAGTACCTCAGTGGAGAGAGGAGGAGGTTTAAATCCCCAAAATTTGGTATTCCTCCCATAGCCCTCAAAGTGTAGACACTACGAACCAATTATGGATAAAGTTTTGATAAATCTGTTGGCCACACGCGTAAGCACAAACGATCATGCAAAGTCAAACAAGGCTTTAATTGTGGAAAAAGCTATGTTTACTCTGCGTGAAAGCTATGGGACCAGAGAAAAGCACAGTGCACAACGCTAGACATTTATTTGAGGAGGAACATGAGGTTTGACGCGAGACCCCTTGAGAGAACCATCGGCGTCGACACGCACCGTAGGATCCAATCTCAGACCCGCCAGCTCTGTCTGGCTGTCAGGTGATCAAATAAAGTGTGAATAGCGAGAGATCGCCAGGCCAGGAAATCATTCCAAGTGTAACCAGATTCCCATGGCATCCTCAAGACCGTACATACACTCACAGCAGTGCTCAAGTAATCATGGTGTGGTAATATTCAGAAATTACCCTATAGAAAAAGGCCAGTGCTCTGTGGTCCTCTGAAGTGCTGCTATTGTATATGTTTAAGAATAAATCTTCCATCCTCCCTCGTTCTCTAAGAGCCATCCCTTAAAACGATGTGTGATGAACAGGAAATCATGTTTTCCACACGTGTCACGTCCGCTCGCTCATTATGAACTGAATGGTTTTCAGGTTTCCTTTTGAGAAATATCGACAACGACGATTATGATGATGATAATAATAGTAAAAATATTCTAATTTTGGTCACTTACTACGACAGCAGATCTTGAAGATAAATGTATTTCCCGAAGGTCACGACGAGACAGATGATAGGGGGGACACCATTCTGGAGGTTTTACAACAACATACGCATGGAGGCTTACATAGAGCATACAGTGCACACGTTGAGATACTGTAGAAGATAAGACAAAGGGACAGAACCACAGGGTTAAATGGGCCTCCCGCTGCTTGGTTTGACACCGGCACCGGGTCGACCTCTTCTGGCCGTCAGCCCACGGTTCTGGACTGGATAAAAATTTTGTATTTCAACTGGAAACGCATATGATCTCTCTCCATTGCATTGCAACTGACAAGGGAATTACATCCCCAGACACAACTCATTTTTACCGTGTAAAAAGCCGTAGGGCGCTTTGGATGTTGGTACTCACAGATTCAATCTGTATAAAATGTATAAAACGATCGGAAATAGAGGCAACGCTCTATTGCGAAGTATTCCTGTATGCCCTTGTAACGTGTAATGTGAATCGTTTTCAAAATGGTCAACAAGTTTGTAATTTCGTCACCCTTGGATGACCCGACGCAGGCACAATGAGCTGTGTGCTGCTTGACTCACAGAAGATTGGATTCAATTTCCTCTCCAACCCCAACACGGCTCATCGTTGTAGCTATTACTATGAGACAATATCCCCGCCGCCGTTGCAGTAGCACCAGTGACAAGTTCAAACCGGTCGTGCTTGCCACAGTACAGTGCTCAAAGTTTCACTAATTTTACGCATCATTTAACATTTACGGATGTTTGACTGCAGCCGACAGAAAGTTATGTAGCATGAGTACGTACACTCCCGGGACTCAAGGAGCATGAATTACTATATTTGTAATAGCTCCGGATTTCTTCAATCCTGTCCTCTCCAAACTGGTATATTGAAATCGTTTCGGCGTGGAGAAAAATATTCTATACATACATCACAACACGCGCTCAGGGCAACTTGGAGTTTCAACACGTTGTAAACTGGTCTCTGCACCCGCTCTTTCCTGAATGTCACAATACATTG
>WJFA01004106.1:0-11336 GCA_009870155.1 Pseudobourletiella spinata | reverse complement strand
GCTCCTATCTAAGGCTTGTTATATGCATACGTGTCGGAACACAGGGGGTGGCGGGCAGATTCAATGCCTAGTGCATAGAGCGACCGCTAGCACAGGCTCTTCTACGGAGCAACATAGGGCTTGAATGATGAGGATACACTAACACCATCAATAAGCTCGCAGCCCAACTACGTAGTGAGAGAGACTTTCGTGTATATAGGCGGACGATAGCTCGAAAGATGCTGTTGCAACGGAGGAGGGCATACTAGAGCACTTATCCGCTGTAGGAGCATATAGACAGCTGTATACCGTACATCTTAAACTTCGTAAAACTTGCACTTAAACACTGTGTATATTATTATTGTTTTGATTTGTGCCAGCGACAGCGTATTCCAGACTTACTGGATTAACAAGTCGCCTAACCCGGAAGATTTGAAAGTAGGGAAAATTTCGCTGGAAGACCTAAATAACCTTTACGACAGTCAGTAGTGGGGAATCTAGCAACTGAGCCTTAGCTCAGTATGAACTAAAGCATAACAATACTGAGTGGGGGGAAATTTTCCGAATTAAACTGACAGGTAATGAGTGGACAACTATGAGTGAAAGTTTGCATTAACGCCCAGTTCACACCACCAAAATGCTGGCGAAATAGTGAAAATTAGATGCATTTTGAAAGGCAGCATTTCACTCATCCCAAAGGTCTCAATGACTTTTTGCAAAGTTGAACAATCACGCAAGAGGTTTATAAGGTCCGTAGACAGTAATGCCGCCTTTTTGAAAATGGTTTACTAAATGAAATTTACTATGTGATTCTTGGTGTCGTGCTGAGCGTGTATTTAACTTTTATCAAAACTGTGGAACTTGTTTCCCTTCCCATGAGATTGGCTCGGTTGGATGGATAAAGTTTGGTGAATTACTCGAGATACAGTGGTACGAAGGCTCGGTCACAGTTTTGAAAAGAAACTGTTTCAAATCCGTGAGAATCCATGGCGACTAATCAAGACGCTTGGTACTTGAGCCTTCTCGGGATTGCTGAGCATTTTCGAACATCTAGCCCTCCGAACATAAAGTGTTGTATACAGTGTCTTGAAGCGGTATTTAATTTCAAGCCCCCTCCTCGCGTGGAGGCAAGGACACATCTCCAATTGGGGAATATTCTCTTAGTCCATACGAAAAACAGTGATCTTGCAAGGCATCATTTGGAAAAAGGCGTAAGTGCTGCTAATGAATACAAAGTAGGCATTATATAGTGCGCTTTGTTACTGGATTTAATAGATTGGTTGTGATCCTTTCCTTGTGATTTTTCAGTGGTATTTATCCCAAACCATCAATAACTTCGATGATGTGAAGTTCGAGTCAGCAAGCGTACTGGCGACGCTTTACACTGATGAAAACCAGTCTCACCTATCGAAACCCTTACTGAGGAAAGCAATTGAGCTTTCAAGTGCTAGTGTTTATTGGCATTGCCGCCTTATCTTTCAATTAGCAGTAAGTTTTTTGCCGCTCAAACTCTGTCAGTATTTGGTCATTTCGAAGTATCTGGATTTTGAATTTCGGCGCTCATAACATAATTTTCTGTTCAAATTTTCAGCAAATTCATGCCTCTGAAAAGGACTATCAGTCAGCATGCAGCTTACTCGGATATGGGGTGGATTACGCGGAGCATTCAATGGCCAACTATACACGTGTATTATTTCTTTTAAGTAAAGCCATGGTATGTGCATTACTTTCATTGTAGTTATTTTTTGGTGATGAAAAGTCGAGAAATTCATGGAAATGTTCTGCTTGTTCAGCTTTTGCTAATAGCCAAGAGATTCCAGGAAGTTCATCCGTTACTTCAGCAGGCTAGTATGCTCGTTGAAGCCTGGCAGGGCAATCCACATCAAAAAGAGTATCTCAAAGTATTCTTCTTGGTTCTTCAGGTAACTCGGGAAATAATGGACTATAATCATTGAAGAATTTCTGTCGTATTTGGCCAATATAGTGTGAATTTTCTTGAATTTGAAAAAAATTAACCGGTTTTGTTTTCCCTAGGTTTGTCATTACTTAATGGCTGGTCAGATAAAAAGTGTTAAACCTAGTTTAAAACAGTTACAACAAAGTATACAAACGATTACTCAACCCACGTGGCCATCCGACGAAGGTAACTTTTTAAAGGCAAATATTAAAATAATGCCATGTAAGTAATGCATGTGTAAGTATGAGATGTCTTGAATTTTTCTGTTTTGTAGAACTCGTGTCTGAAAATATCGGTGACATGTTCATGTGGATGCCGAAGGAGCATCTTTGTGTTCTAGTGTACCTTATAACCGCTATGCACTCTATGCAAGGTGGATATTTAGACAAGGCTCAAAAGTACACGGATAAGGCCCTCATTCAAATAGAAAAACTTAGAAGTGAGTTTATTTACCACTGGATTTAATTAAATTATGTGCGGTGCAAAAAACATAACGTTGTTTCTTTCCGTTTCAGTTTTAGAGCAGCAACCAATACTGAGCACGTTTCATATACTACTTCTAGAGCAAATTATCATGTGTCGATTAGTTATGGGCAATAAAACTCTAGCCTTACAAGTAAGCTTTTTTTGTCTAAATTCTAATGAGCTCTAAGATGTAAAATGTAATTGTGTACGTAAATCGAAATTTGATCCCAGGAAATCTCACAAGCCTGCGCGTTATGTGAACAACATCCAAAGTTGCTGCTCACTCNCCCAGGAAATCTCACAAGCCTGCGCGTTATGTGAACAACATCCAAAGTTGCTGCTCACTCATAAAGCCCCGCTGCATACCATACTTGGTTTGTATGCGATGGCCATGAACTGCATGGAAGCTGCAGAGGTCCAATTCACGGCAGCATTACAGGTATGAGTGCATTGTCCCGCCAGAGCTAAACATTATTTCCACGCTGTGAACTCTTTGAAAAGTCTGTACGGGTTTTACTTTTTCTAATTTTCAGAACACCCAGGAGCGAGAGCTCTGGACTTTTTGTCCATCTCAACTTAGCAATCGTATATCTAAGGACGAAGCGGGAAACAGAATTTCAAAGTCTTCTGGACAGAATTAACCCGGAAACTCTTCCTTCAGCTTCTCACAGCTTACGTGCAGCTGCATATTACGTACAAGGACTCCAGTCTTTCTTTCAAGCAAGATATAATGATGCCAAGTACGAAGGACATACAAACTTCATGTGGACGGCTAAACTAAAAATTTTAACATACCAGGCGTAATTTTAATTGCAACTTGTCTATTCCCTCGCAGGAGGTATCTGCGGGAAAGTTTGAAAATGGCTAATGGAGAAGATCTGAACCGACTAACCTCTTGCTCCCTCGTCCTTCTTGGTCACATATTTTTGTCGCTGGGTAATAGCCGAGAAAGTATGAACATGGTAACACCTGCCATGCAGCTAGCCTCCAAGATACCTGATGTGCACGTTCAGCTATGGGCCTCTGCCATTCTCCGAGGTAAGCATATTTGCAGTGAGCCTTCATTAGTAGCTCTGACCGTGTGGGAAACTAAAACATCTTATTTTGGCAACTTCCAGATCTCTACCGGTTGTGTCAGGATCCCCAACGTGAAAACGAAGCGTATACAATGCACTGTAACTTCTCTCAAATCCTGCTTAAAGACCATTTTTCGGCCTCTCAGCTTCCAGAACACAATCTGATCCATTGGACGGACGGAAACTTTCCTGTGATGGTTGGTAATCATGACCAGTCTGGCATCCCCCCAGTATCACTACCGTCGACATCCAATGTACTCCTTTGACATGCGACGACATAATTTTTAACTAGTTTAATAGTTTATGGTAGATTTCTGTTTTGTTGATAGATCAAAGCATTGTGTAGAAAATTCAGTAACTCAGGCCTTTCTCACTGAGTCAAATGGTTTCGTCTTTTTAAACGGTCGACTTCTGTGATGTTTTACGAGTTTTATGAGCTCTTCCTCAAATGGAGTGAACTTGTTTGGATGGAAATATTTCCGGAATCAAATCAGAAAATTAATACAATATCAGTAGAATCTTATAACGTAGTAATATTTGATCATCGTTCAGTAAGGCTTCAGCTGCTGCAGGATACCATTGGGTGTCCCTAAAGTCACTTTCTTCATGTTATGTATTGAAAAGGTTTGTAGTGTTGAGTGGATCAAGGATCAGAATTCTAAAGTATTAGCTGTTCTATTTCAGTTTGTTCCCAGTCTATTTTGGAAGTATTACGTAGTTTTTCCTGACTCCTGTGCTTCTGTTCTGAGCTTTATGGATCTGTGGATCTACTAAAAATGGGGAACCAACGTGCTTCCTCTTGTAGTCCTCCTGATTGCTTTGCCTGTATTGGAGCTTCATAAGACTTTAATAGTCCCTAGAGGTTTCGGCAGCTGCTTTCAGATAATTCACCGATAGATTTTAGAATATTTTTATTTGTTGTTCCATTGGGATAGATGCTTTTCTCCTTCCTTTACACAGTGGAATTTTGGGAGTAGCGAAAGGTTTTGTACTTGTGACTCTCTTAGATTTCATGAGTTGTAAAAAGTGAATTTACGAACGTCACCTCATAATTTCAATACTAAATCAAGAATTTTTGTGTCCGGGATGAGTTAAGTCACAACCTTAAGGAAGGCTTCAGGCCCCGTGAATCCGCACCTGCTTGCCAGCCATTACATTTGAAGGATAAAGAATACGCCGCAGAATTGAACGAGAGGTTCGTCAAAAATGTAAAAATTTTAAGACGTAAACAGCCAACTTAAACTGCTAAAACCAGGAAAGATGAGAGCTCAGTTGTAATTGTATTTATTTGGCAGGAAAAGACGTCTTATGGTTGGAGTATTATTAAATTTAAGATGTAGATTCTGCTGTGCGTACTTTGTGTATGGTTATGAAAGATTCGTGTACGAAACGGTAGTCGTCTCTTGTGTGTGGTAATTCAAGTTTCATTACTAATACAATTACCACCGGAGAATGACTTGAAGGTGATCATTAATCTTGAGTAGCACATTATTTTTTACCGTGACAAATACCAAGTTGGTATATATACCGAGTGGACTCTGGAAGAAATTACAGAATCTGTAAGCAGATTGTGCGAACGTTTTGAAAGCACACCTGCAATCCGTCTGTATGGAAAAGCTGTGCAATAAAAAGGTTTTGAACTTTTACAATAAGATATGAACATTTTGCGTGTTCGTTTATTTTTGCACGACTGGGAAAAAAATTCGAAAGGGCGCGCTATTCGATATTCGCGTATATATTCATTACATCTGGATTTTCTAAAAGTTTGTCGCATAGAGTGGAGGCATGCCTCAATTCCTCTTCAGTAACACTTACAGTAGTTAAAGGAGTAAAGAGTGTTTCAGCGTACACCACTGTGTACCCCGCTTGTGTCAGATGTGATTTCACTTTACGGAACGCCGACGGCGAGGCACTGAATTCAAAAACTTTTCCATGCTCCGGACTTTCCGCAATATTCACGTCTTCCGCGCCGGCTTCAATAGCATGATCTGTGGCATTTTCCAGGAAATCTTCGTCAAGACTTTTCCCTTGAAATTGCGTGCAATGTATTAATCCGACATGCTTGAAGTTGACAACAGCAGTACTTTCTGTCCAAATAGCTCTGAAATTAACCCAAAAATAATGGTGGTAAAATAACGATGTTATGCTGAGTAGACTCATGTGTTGAAATGCAAAATCTGTCAATGTTATGAGTCAATTACTTGTTTCTCTTGAGAACTATGTTGAGGTCATCTTTGAGCTTCTTACGATTATCTGTGAAAATTTCGACTAAGATAATAGATCTTCCAGGACCTTTTACCGCCCAAATTTCGGATTTCGCATCTGATTTGGATTTCTATAAGTGAAAATTAGGAGAGGGAAGTGAGAACATTAAAACCCACCAGTTCCATGGACGGACGAATTTGAAACATTTCACTCACCGCTGCATTCTCAAGCATTCTAGTAATTGATGCTAACGGCACTTTTGCTTCTTTGGCATCCTCAATGACTGAGTTTAGCTTAGAGTTTGTTTTCGGATCTGGACTTCCTCCTTCTGTATTTTAAAATTTCTACATTTCATACGAGCACAGGTACAGGATAAATGAACAAATTTAGCTTGATCCGCAGGTTATCACCTACCCTTCATAGCCACCTGTTTTCGGATCTGGACTTCCTCCTTCTGTATTTTAAAATTTCTACATTTCATACGAGCACAGGTACAGGATAAATGAACAAATTTAGCTTGATCCGCAGGCTATCACCTACCCTTCATAGCCACCTGTATTCGTTGATGGATTTTAGTTAATTCTTTCGACCTCGCTAGATCCTTCGCTTCTTTCACATGGCGAATATTGGCCCATTTACTGTGACCAGCGTTTCTGCAAGGAGTCCCTACATGGATTCAAAACGAACGGATGTTAAACACAGCTACAAATTCAAACAATGCATATATCTTCCAGTTAATACAGTTAATGGCTGCTGATGATTTCAGGTTTAATGACGAAGTTCCAAAGTTGAGAAGGGCTGGAATTCGGAATAGAAGATGTCGTCTAAAACTCATTCTGGAGTTGCTTCAAAATATCTTTTATGGAATGCTACCATAAAAATTCTGCTAGTTGCGATATTATGTCTTTTGACTACTAATGGGATAAACTAAAAGTTCGGCTAAACTTCTTGCAGCACCCGTCGCGCACGACTTTGTTGATGACCGGAAACCTGAGACTTTATACCAGGAGACCAGGACCACGGAAGACCCAGAGGGGTTTTTGAGTCCTTTCCGATTTCCCGCTTATAAGACTTTCAATGGCCAATAGCTGTGCTCTGAATTGTTCAGCATGCCGGCAATCAGGAGGACTGCGAATGGGAGTCCTAAAGTCTACAGTTATCGATGATCGATGCTGTAGAAGAACAGACAGAAAACTAAAGCAGACTCATCCGGCATAATACGGAGATCCTAATCGCTCAACTTTTGTTTAAGGGAGCACGCAGCAGGCACAATGAATACATCCGTGAATTGAAGGATGAAATGAGGATAGTCTGCACGGAAATAACCATCCATATTCGCAGTCTTTATTAGCTCTGGCGAAACCGTTCACTATGAGCATGCGTCCATACCCAGAAGGGAATGTTGGTACCGGGATAAGGGCCCGTAAAGGGAACGTTCAAATTATTACCATAGCATTTTATCCGGGATTTTGGACCCTTCCACCCCCGTTTGTACAGCTCTATATACAGCTAGCATAGGTGTAAGTTAGGTAAATAGAAACACATCGCCTATACACTCCCCAGCACCTTTAAGTAATATTTGATTGACTATCAAGCTTAAACAGGGCCATGTAAATACTACATTCGGCAATTAGGTCAGCTGTAAGCTTCGAAATAGTTATAACTACTGGCCAAAATATAACAAACCAATGAAGTCAGCGGAAAAGCAAAAATTTGAATATTGGGTATTATTCCATATCAGTCAGTTGTCTTCGCAGAAAACTTGGCTATCATGTTAACCTGAATTTCTTAAGTTTTCCTCATAGGTTCATTAAGGAAACCCGAGTCAGTTAACTCCTCGGCAGCTGGGTGTATTTCTTTTAAGTACGTATGTCATGAATCGAATTACGGTTGCGTGATAAAGGCCACCGAATGCTTTTTCGGTGACGCATTTGAGATTACATTTAATTAATTTCAACATCAATAAATGAAAACTGGAAACACTAAATTTCACCAGAATTCTATCCTACAACATCAGCCCGGAAGAGTACGCTGTTTTCCAGTTCCACGTCCCATAACCCTTCCCAAACTAACAGCTTCCAATTTTGCTCATTGACTGTGAGACAAGATCAAGAATCTTCGGGAAAATGAACACAATTAAGTATTTCGCTATCGTGCTAATCATGGATTTACCTTAAGAATGCTGGTGAAATGGAAGCACAAAGTTATCGACCTATCTTGCATTCTTTTGACAATACAGGGTGGGGAATCGGAAGTGAAATGATGTTCCTTCTTATATGCCTTGAATAGTTCTGTCTGGGTGCGTCGTTAAACTTTTTTTGTGTAATATTGTATTGTTGGTCCCGAAATTCGGTTGAGTACGGGGAAAATAGGGCAAAATTCACTACATGACGCTCGTATTAGGAGGTTATACCGGAAAAGTTAAATTTTACTGCATTTAAATTAAACTTTTGAATAAATTCTGAAACAATTAGATGGCCCAGTGTCTAGAACATATGAAATGGCAGTTTAAGTATTCATTACACAAAAACTCACCTGGGGCTCACAGTAACCCAATAACTCACTTTCTGTTCACCTGGTATGATTAAATGTTCCGTCGAAGCCCCAAACCTAGATGGAAGAATTTTGTAAGCGGGAGAGCTTGACCTCGACTAACCCTAAATTTAAATTCATTTTAAACACTTAAATGCGGACTCTTGAATAATATTCTAATATTTCAATTTCCTTAGTAGAAAACATCAAGCGTAAATTTGAGGGCTTAAGAAACCTCCGAATTGGGATGCTAAATTTTCCGTGTGTTCGCCATCGAATTTTAAGATGGTTTCAATCTCGAACTCGTCGAAATATGGCATCGGTCTGGTGAATATCAATAAGAATAAAACTCTTATTCTACTCCCTGTTCTGCTACATGTAATGGCAATCTGATGATCATAAACGTGGAGTAGCAATGCCACAAATAGTTATAACAGATAGCCGGAATCATCCACAAATCCATTTTGCGCGCCCCCTTTGTCAAGGTAGAGTCAATCTGCACTACGGAAAAATATTCAAGTAGCCTATATGCTACGCCCACATTTAAGGAAAAAATTTACGGTAAAAAATTGAAAGTAAATTACAGGTTCATCTTCAAAGTAGAGGTCTAGAATATTTAAATTCATTTTTCAAGGGACCTTGGAGTTGGAGCACGTAGTAAAGCTGACTTAATTGCCCAATAGCTTTACCGGCTTATATTAAGATGGACCCCATTCTTCAATACGGAAAACTGCACAGTAAGAATAATATGCTTTAACCACAGCGGTCTATAATAGCGGTCCTACTGAGCTCACTATAAATGAGCAGGTTTATAAAATCGCGCTAACCCAAGTCAGAGGTCTTTTTAGCGTATTCCACCGATTTGCGGTCACAATTTTGCGCTGTTTTCAATTCTTTCCCCCCACGGGTGCCCAGTCCAACTGTTTTGTATGAGTTCGTCGATGGATGCATGGGTCAGTGTGAATTTTGTCAATGGCGTAGGTTCATCTGCTTAGCGGCTATAGGGCTTTGTTTCTAGTGACGATGACATGCGCATTACAAAGAGGATGGCAGCATGTATTGCCGTGTTCCACGCGGAGTTACGTTTTTTGTGGTTGCTGGTGTTGATTGCTGATGTTACGTTTTTCTACTTGGCAGTAATTTCAGTGTCCCTTTGTCGTGGATATGAGTCCGGGTGGAGGTGGGCCAAAGCTTCCCTGGTGTGTTTTGGCTAAGTTTTGCAGTGCCATCTTTTCCCGTTCATACTTGTTCATACCGAATTTCTGGAACGCGGCTGGCGTACATTGCTGGTTTGTTAGATGAAATAATTGGTGTTTGGAACACGTGATTTGGTTTTCACGTGGAAATAGTTGTACTTGATCGTGCGGATTTAGCGGTTTGGTAGTATTTATCTTGTGCTATTGGTGATGATGCGTGTCGTCTATGACACTGGATGTGCTTCTTAATGTATTTTTTGTAGTTCCGTTAGTTTTCACAACCCATCGCAGGTTCTCTACACCGTGACATGTTGTCAGGTTAATTCAACGCTGTAAGCCCGTTGCTACTGTGATATTAAATCTAGCAGTTTCCTCGTATCCAAACGTTGCATAGTTGCTATTTATTTATCTTGGTGTGAAGACGCATCTCTGAAGATTCCTACATCATATACATGACAGACTGTTTGTATGGTATTTAATCTTCGCGAACAAACGTTCACACGAGTGCATATACGTGTTTCCTTTGTAATGCAATAATACAGCATGGCAAGGTAGGCGATAGGGTCGCAGTGTTGGCCACTTGACGGTTCGCAAAACTTTTAGCCTCATCTACCCCAACCCCAGCCACCTCCTTTTTTGTAACCACCTCCATAGTATCCTCCCCGGTATCCTCCCTTATTGTAGCCACCTCTGTATCCTTTGTGGGCCGTCGTCAAGCTTGCGCAGAGGATGGCAAGTAAGACCAAAAATAGCTGTGAAATAATGAGAAAAGTGCAGTTAACACTGAGGGACTAAACCGACCCCAAAAATGATTCATTATGTGAGCAACTTCATATAAGAACTGCTTACTACTAACGAATACAACTAGCATTGTTTGAAATGCATGGAATTCTCGCCTACCGATCCCGACACCGTTACCGCATTGTGGGGAGGATATTAAAAATGACCGAATTGGTGACGTTACCGGGATCAGGACTTCTAAACCCATTTTCGAACAATTACAGTGTTACTACATATTGAAGAAGTTAACTTACAATTGAAAACCTCATGGCGACACAGGCGAAGCTAGTTTATACAGTTTCCAAATATCAACCGGTGAGTTGATGTGCTCGAGAGTGAATCGTAGTTGCTGATTCTGCGACCTCTGACTCTAATGATCTGAGGTGCTTAGGGAACTTGGAGGCTTATATACGAAAATATCTTGCAGCAAAAATTCGGGCGTTCCCACGCACGGTCATCCGACAATGTTTTTTAGGTACTTAAATATGATAATGTGTGTTATCATGCATTCCATGTTTTCTCATTTAAAATTCCAGAAGTGTTGAGGGTCTGCCCAACAATACCACAGATTTCCCAAAAAAATATATGAGAGTGCAGCATTCGGTAAGGTAGGTACTTTTAGCTATGCATTGTATAACCTCTTACGTAAAAGGTGAAATTATTAATCATTAAAAGTCATGGGTGTATGACTGTCATCGTATTTTTAAAATTTAAATGCAGAGTTTAAAAAGTTGCACCAACTCACTTCTTACCAACATTTTCCGAGCTATATTTTTACAACTGCGCCTCGGAATAGAATGATGTCATATAATAACAATCACGATTTTTTAAACGTACCTGACGAAGTTGTTTTCCGAGGCTACACATCAACGGATAAAATGCTGCGGACAGTGTCCGCTCCTCCATCCCCAAGAATTCCTCAAAACAAATCAATCTACAACCACAAAGCTTTACTAAGAAACGGAAAAAAATTATGCGAGATTCCCACAAAATCACGAATAATCTTGCAAGGAATTGACGTCGGTTGATCAGCTAAAAACTACTCAAACTCACTCATGGCATGAACCTTGACCAACATGCGGCATTAAGTGAGAGGTAGCTGTTAAAGCCACTCCGTCGCCAGAACGACTGCTTTTTGCTAAAGGC